>OZ024753.1:2004206-2101706 GCA_964016885.1 Eledone cirrhosa | reverse complement strand
AAAACCACCCAAAGGGTGGATTTCTGCTAGTATATATAATGCAAATCAGCAGAGTCATTTGAACATCAGACAGAGTGCTTTGTGATATTTGTTCTGGCTCTTTGCTGTTTCTGTTGAAATCCCTACAAGGTCAACTTTGCTTTTCCTCCATTCAAGGTCAATAAAAAAAATTACCAGTCTAGCACTGGGATCAATTCTTCCTATATCTCTTTCTCGCTTCTTTTTTCTTACTCTCAATCCTGCTGTACACAGGTCTGGAGAGGGCATGGCCACTATCAGGTTTTAAAATGCGTTATCATAAAAATGTGTCGTCGTCATTATCGTCATTGTCATCAAAGTTGTGGTGGTGGTAGTGGTGATAAAATGATGATGATGATAGTGGTGACAATGACGATGATGATTGACTTGGATTGCAGTGGATAAGTATAAAATATTATTCTATCTAATAGTCAGAATTTTATATTATGTAGTTAATAATAGTGAATTATTATGTCTTCTTCCAGAATTAAATTTTATTTCTTTTAGTGTGCATAAACCAGTACTATGAATATTTAAATCGACCTTCTTACATAAGATTGAAATAACTTGCCAATTATGTAGACATTTAATTTGCCAAACATATTCAATATTTATTTGTAGATTTAAATATTTCCAGACACATTTCATAAACAGTAACTAAGTTTAAAATTATATGATAGTTTCTGTTATTTAAACAAATTTAACAGTTATATCATTTAACACTTTCATACCCATATTTCTAATGAAATACACTTAATTTCAATTCTTTAATGAGATTTTTCTGGATTTAATAAAATTAATTATTTCATTATTAAGAGAGTAACTTAACAAATCATTTTTATATGAAATTATATTGAAACATTTTAATTTAGATAGGAACTCGTTAAAATAAATGGTTTTGTGTTGGACAGGTTGATCTCAAAGGGTTAAAGTGAGATTTGAAACACATTCTTAGTAACATTGATAACATCTAAATAATGGTTTCTGAGATAGGCACAAGAGCAACAATTTGGGGAGAAAAAGAAAGTTGATTAAATTGGCCCCAGTGCATTACAGGTACTTTATTTTATTGACCCCATGTGGAATGAAAAATCAAAAATAAAATAGCTACTTTATAACTGTTCTTGCAAGTATGATTAATTAATAGATAATGTTTTTTTTCATTTAAGTTGTTATTTATTTAGTATTTAAGCAATTCATGTGTGTGTGTGTGTGTATATATATATATATATATATATATACTATATATATATACACTATAGATATATATATATACATATAGACAATATGCCTCCACACCCTCCCACTGCAAGGTGGTCGTGGAGGTGCCACGGCAAAAAAGCACCCAGCCCACACTGTAAAGTGGACGTGTAGGCGCCACGAAAAAGCACCCAGCACTCACTGTAAATGAGGTTGGTGTTAGGAAGGGCATCCAGCTGTAGAAATCAAGCCAAATCAGTTCCTGTATGAGCAAGGGATGGTCAGCCGACCAGACATTGCCCACAACAGGACAACCCGTCTAACCCATGCTAGCGTGGAAGAACGGACGTAAAACGGTGATGATGATGATGATGATGATAATGACTATCCAGGAGATTCCAACCAGAATGGTTGCATTTTTTAAGGGTATGTCAATATTTATTTATAAAACTAACATATATTATATTTTATCTGATGAAAGCGCACCATAGTTTGCTCTGGTGGCCCTTGAAATATGTATAATGAAATAAATATGGTTTTATAAATATAGTTTCCATTTGTTAATATATTGTATATATATATATGAAGGCACATGGCTTAGTGGTTAGAGCATTGGGCTTGCAATCGAAAGGTTGTGAGTTCAATTCTCAGACCAGGTAATGTGTTGTTTCCTTGAGCAAGACACTTTATTTCACATTGCTCGAGTTTACTCAGCTGTAGAAATGAGATGTCCCTATCATTCCACTGTAAAGTGGACGTGTAGGCGCCACGGCAAAAAGCACCCAGCACTCACTGTAAATGAGGTTGGTGTTAGGAAGGGCATCCAGCTGTAGAAATCAATTCCTGTCCCACCCTTGCAAGCAGGGAAAAGCGGACGTAAAATGATGATGATGATGATGATATATATATATATTGTTAGATCTCTGTCAGATGTGACAATGAGTGTTCCAGCTATTCAATCAATTGCTGAAACTAGTAAAAGATTATAAAATATGTATCTCCACCCTGACCAGCTGCTAAATAAAATCAACATTGATGAAAACATCTTCCAATCGACTAATTAAAACAAACGTCCTTACCTGTGGGTGCACTGAATGGTCAGCAGTAAAACTCTGGAACTTGAATGGTATATGTACTATTTCTTTGGGTCTCATTAATATCTGCTTCCATTTTCTTTCTCCATTGCTCTCTAGAAACATGTCCTCCTCCATTGGTGTGGTCACATTTGTCTGTGACTTAAAATACCGCCACTCCTCTGCATTGGTTATGATGCTAAAGTTAATAGTAAAAAAAGAAAGGAAATGATAACACCATCATCATCATCATCATTGTCACCATTATCATCATCATCAAAATATGATATATGAAGCATAGTAGTTGAATAGATTTTCTTTTATAAATAGGTTACTACTTCTACTACACATATATTTAGAGTAGACAACAGAAATCCTAGAGCAAAGCAAGCATAGTCAGTAAATTTCACAAATTATAACACTGTATCAAAAAGACCTTTACCTGAGATCAGGATCATCATCATATTCAATAGAGATTGTTTCTTGTACATTGTTTGGATTGAGGAGAACAAACTCAAAGAATTCAGCTACAGCAAAGCTGGGGAAGATTACATGTTCTTTGGTAATACTTGAGTTTAACATATTCATTATACATTCTCGTTTTGTTTGTTGGCGATATAACTCCAACATTTTCAGATCCCGAACCCGCTGGTTCATATCATCTTTGTGAGCCTGAAATGGATGAACATTTTAGGAGTTTATTTTTTTACAAACAGAAATAGTGACATACAGCATGTCTTTGGCATTTTAAACCTAGGGGAGCCCATCCCCAGGTCTGAACACAGCCAATTTCTTCCAGAGAAGAAGGAGAGTGAGAGAGAGGATATATATATATATATACAGAGAGAGAGGGGGGAGAGGAGGTGAGAAAGAGAGAAAGAATAAGAATCGACCTAAGTAGTGAACTAGTACTTTTTTTATTTAAACTCAAAATGATGAAAGGCTAAAGTTGACCTCAGGATGTTTTGAACTCAGAGCATAAAGCGCTGGAATAAATACTGCAAAACATTTTATCCCACATTCTAATTACTCTGCCAATCCACTGCCCAGGTTTTAGAAAACATACATCACATTCCTTCATGTTGTAAGAAGCAAGTAAAAGGGTTTCCATCTAGCTGTAAAACACTGCTTCAAAAAGTCTCATCCAACCTATGCTATCATGGAAAAACAGGCATAAAAACAATGGTGATGATGATGATGATGATGATGATAATGAAGCTGTTTTGCAACCATTTTACCAAGTTAGGATTGTAAAACGAATGTAAAATGTGCTGAAGGGCACAACAAGAGGATTTGAATAGTAAAATTCATGAATAAGTAGTCAGAAGTCCAGCACCTTAATTGTATAGCCAGTATGCTTTCATACGTGAACAATGAAGTGTACTGATGAGAAGATTGAGGTCACAGGAAGACACAAGTTCTATGAACCCCCACTCCCTCACCCCCGGATGGATCTTGCTGAATGCTTGGATAGTTTATTTGAAAAGACTTGGCAACAATACAGTTTAGGAATGTCTGTGAGATGTTTGGCATTATTCTGTTTGCTAAATATATGCATTGTATTCTGGAGAAGAATAGGCAAATCCAAAAACTCACTCTTGGCTGAAACAACAGTACTAATAAAATAATGTGTATACACACACACACTCACACAAACATGCACACCAACACATTCACATGCACCACCACACACACATACACACTGACACACACAACCATGCACGCACACACACACACACACATTTGCATGCAGCTCCATGCACACCCAAACATATACACCCACACCACACACACATACTGACACATACAAGCGTGCACACCCACACATTCACATACACCACCACCCCAAACACACAAATGTGCACACCCACATATTCACATGCACCACCACCACCACCACCCTAACTCACACACACAAACAAAATAGTTATATTGTTAATAACCCATGTTGTTATTTATCATTGAATAGAATTTTCTGGCAGTTGAGATTCTGGCAGAATCATTAGAGTATTGGAGAAAATTACTGGCAATATTTATTCTGGTTCAAATCCTGCCGAGGTCAACCTTGCTTTCCATCCTTCAAGGGTCAATAAAATAAAGTACCAGTCAAATACTAAGGTTGATTTAATCCATTTTCACCTTCCCAAAAATTTGCTGATCTTGTGTCTAAATTACAAATCAGTATATGTTCTGGTTCTTTAGATTTTGAATTCAATTCCTGCTGAGGTTAACTTTGCTTTCATTTATCCAGAATTGATTAAAATAATGTTCTTAATTAACTAAATAATATATTTAATCAATTTGGCCTTTCTCCAAAATTTATAGCCTAGTGTCTATAGTGGAAACTACTAGCATTACTATTTTAAAAGAAAGTTTCTTTAAAAGAAGAGGGGTGTCAAAAAGTGTAGAGATCCAAAGAAAATGCCTTTGAGTATTTTTATTTAATCCCTTTAAATTGTGGGTTCAAATACTGCTGGGTGTTTCAAGTATTTCATTTCTTCTTCTTCTTCTTCTTCTTCTTCTTCTTCTTCTTCTTCTTCGCCCACTTCTTCCTGAGAGGGTCATGGGGGAAGAGTCCTCAAACACTCTTTCCAGCAGGTCATGTCAGAAGCAACTGTCTTCAACTTATCCAGTTGGATCCCCAAGCAAGACCAGCCAAGCTCATGGATGTTATCCACCCATCTTGCTCGGGGTCTACCCCTGGGTCTCCAGCAATTCTTTCCTGAGACATTCTAACCACATGCCCATAGTAGCTCTCTGAACTTTTTCTGTCCTGTTCTTTTTCTAGCTACTATGTTCCAGAATTATTTTGGCCAAGTAAGGAATTATTACAGACAACTTAAATGGCTGTACCAGTAATTGTTCCAAATTTAGGCTATAGTTATTTATTTATCATCATCACCATTTAACACTTATTTTCCCTGCTTGCATGCTTGAGATAGATTGTCATGTTCTGTGGCTAAATGGATCAGGTGAACACATCATGCTTATACATTCTGTTTTTGGCTGAGTTTCTATAGCTGGATGTTCTTTCTAATGCCAAAAATATTACAGCATATATTGGAACCCATGCTAGCGTGGAAGATGGACGTTAAACAATGATGATGATGATGATGATGATTGGGAGCATTGTTTTGTGGCACCAGCAGTACCACCTTACAGAGTGAACTGGGTTTTTTTTGTCATGGTACTAGTATTACCACCTTATAGGATGGATTAGGTTTCTTTCCATTGTGGCACCATCTCTACTGCCATTTAGGTTGGACTTGTTACTTTTTATCATGGCACCAGCACTACCACTTTATAAAATGGGCTAGGTGCATTCTATCATGGCACCCACACTAACTCATTACAACAGTGTGATGCTTCTATTTAATTGTTTAATTGCTCTCTTATTTTAATTTTGTTGTATATATATATCACATATGAAATTATTATACAACATGCTATAATATAACAATTATCTCACAGATTATTGTATGAACATACCCCCCCTCCACACACACGCACACATGTATTTCATGACTCATACACTGTTCATTTCCCTGACATTTGAACATTATTCTATGTACTTTACATGTACCTTTGATGAGTTGTAGTGCACCTGAGCACTGCACACAATAATTTCATTATTATTATTATCAAAATCAAAACTGAAGTTTAAATTTGGTGAGAATTTAGAATATAACAAAATACAGATCAAAAGCATGACACTCATGCTTCCCGAAATACGCCAAAACTACACCTGATGTACCCCTTCCATACACATGCACACATGTGTGTATCATGACTCGTGCACTGTTCATTTTACTGATGTTTGTGCATTGCCCTATGTACTGTACATGCACTTTTTTGATGAGTTGTGGTGCACCTGGGCACTGTACACAATATTTCATTATTATTATTATTATTATATCATGACTCATACACTGTTCATTTTCCTGACATTTGTACATTATTCTATGGACTATACATGCACCTTTGATGAGTTGTAGTGCACTTGAGCACTGTACACAATAATTTCATTATTATTATTAAATACTCATAAAATTGAAGAGTTTGTGTATTTCCTGACTTTATCACTTTTTAGTTGAATTTCAAAATGAGAAGGAGATTGTTCATTAGAGGAGCAAGTTATGGTGGTAAATCTCATGTCTTTGAATAACTGAAAATGTGGAGAAGTTTACCAATCATTACTAATAGAAAAATCAATAAACATGACTAACAGAAAAATAAATACCCATTGATGGGCTTGTACAAAAAAGAAAGAAAGTTAAAAAGAAATTAATAACTTAAAAGACAGCAAGTCTGTATTCATATGTGTGTGTGTGTGTGTATCTGTATACATATGTGTGTGTGTGTGTGTATGTCAGTATGCATGTGAGTGTGTCTGTATGAATATGTGTGTGTGTCTGTATGCATGTGTGCGTGTGTGTCTGTATGCGTGTGTGTGTGTGTGTGTGTGTATGTGTGTGTGTGTGTGTGTATGTGTGTGTGTGTGTGTGTGTGTGGTTTTGAGATCAGTTAACTGATGGCGCCTTGAGAAAGTGATATCTACCACAGCTTGTTGATCCAATGCCTTGTGAGTGAAAGTTGGTTGACAGAGACAGTGCAGAAGCTTGTCGTATGTATGTACGTGAATGTGAGTGTGTGTGTGTGTCCATGTCTTTGTTTATATTCTATAACTTAGTTGTTTGACAAAAAGAGATTGATAAAATAAGTAGAAGAATTCAAAACGATAATTACTGGGATCAATTTGATTGACTAAATATCTTTAACCCTTTAGCATTTAAACTGGCCGTATCTGGCTAGAATTCTCTCACCTCTTTCTGTTCAAACCAGCTGTAATCAGCCACTCATACTGATGTTAAGGTATTGTTTTCAAAATAAATAATATCAAAATCTCATAGATTCGATATTATGTGAGATAATTATGTGAGGTAAACACTTTACCATGAAAATACAATAGTAAATACAGAGTAATGTAAATGCTAAAGGGTTAAGGTGGTACCACAGCATGGTCACAGTCTAATAAATGAAACCAGTAAAAGAATACTGCACATTTCACAGACCTGGGCTTTGTGAGAAAAGTGCAACTATTACCATAGAGTTACGTCTCTTGAATGAGGGAAGCAACTCTTATTTTAAAAGTTGTTGAATCATATAAGGGAGATAATGGTTTTCGTTTCATTTGTACTAGAGTGTCTCTTGTCATACATGAAAATTTGGGAATATACCACTTTGGGAAACGAATGGTAAGTAAATCAAAATGTATAATACAAATGAATTCGCTATTCCTGTATTTGACTAAACGGTTCATTATATTGTTCATGTTCAAAGCAATGGAAAAAAAATTTTATTTTATACAAATGCTGCACTTAGGACGACAGTTACTTTCAGTGTTCATTCATCTCTCTAACTCCCTCGCACGTTACTTGTCATATATTAATTTTCTCAGTATAACAGACAATATAGATACAATATTGTCAAAAGACAAGGGTAAAAGAAAAGATATCATCACACTCAACCTTTATTAAATTACCGGTTTATCTCTCCTGCAAGGCAACGAATGGACAGAGTCATTAAAAAGTGGAATGAAATGCTTTGTTGTTCTAGCTTTATGTGTGCTAAGTTCGAAACCCATCCAGTGTTAATTTTGCTTTTTAATTTTTTGGGGTCCATAAAAAAAATTAAGAGTCCAGTACTGGGGTAGATTATTCCTCTATATCTCTTTCTCATTTCTTCTCTATCACACTCCCCATCTCTTTCTCTAGAAGGAATTAGCTGTGTTCAGACCTGGAGAGGGAATGAGCTCTGCCTGGTTTAAAGTGCTCAAGTCCACTCTGTATGACACTATAGTGTCTCTTATGACTCCATCAGGAGTTGTGGACACATACACATGTACAATTATCTGAACTGAGCCAGTAAAATGTAATGTCACAAAGAGTGGATACAATGGCAGTAATGAATCCCACACTACTGCTTTTTCTACTAATAAGCCAATCCGATATCTATATATCTAAAACAGAGAATGTCTGTCTGTCTGTCTGACTCCCTAAAACTCGAGAACCACCCAACCGATTTTTTTCAAACTTTACACATGTAATACGTATGGTCCTGTAAGTGTTTTGAGCAAAAAATATTTCAAATTTTCAATGCCCTAGGGACCACATTAGATAGCTATTACGTCGCACCCTTATAATATCTGTCTGTATGTCTGGCTGTCTGCATTATGACACTATCTGTGTGTGTGTGTATATATGTATATATAGTGTGTGCGTATATATATATATAGTGTGTAACGTTTTTCAAAATCTTTACTTCTGCGTTCACAGATTGATTATTTTAGTTTCAGAAGATCCTGTTAAGGGTGAAAGCAGCAATTCTTTGCTTAAACTTTAATCTGTTATTTTAATATATATATATATAATGGAGGCACATGGCTTAATGGTTAGAGCATTGGCCTTGCAATCGAAAGGTCGTGAGTTCAATTCTCAGACCGGGTGATGTGTTGTTTCCTTGAGCAAGACACTTTATTTCACATTGCTCCAGTTTACTCAGCTGTAGAGATGAGATGATAGGGACTGGGGTCCCTATCATTCCACTGCAAAGTGGTCGTGGAGGTGCCACGGCAAAAAAGCACCCAGCACTCACTGTAAATGAGGTTGGTGTTAGGAAGGGCATCCAGCTGTAGAAATCAAGCCAGAATCAGTTCCCGTCCCACCCTTGCAAGCAGGGAAAAGTGGACATAAAATGAAATGATGATGATGATATATATATTCGTGTACAGATATTTTTGCATACACAATAACAAAATATAAACAAACGTATTTATTTCACGAGGCTCAATAAGGATAAATATATATCAAATATATAAGAACCCTAGAGCAAATATTGTTCTCATTGCTGACGAGGCAGAAGGAGATATACACGATTGGCTGAAGAAGGACGAGACTGTGGTAGTAGTACGACCAACGGCCGCTATCACACCAAAAGCAGGCAAAACAACAACAAAAAAAAGAGGGAACGCAATTACATGCTTTTGAAAAATCTTAATGGAAAATTATTTGCCTATTCACTCAAGGCGACTTCACTTTTTATTAGGACTTCTGCATCAATTGGTGAACATCATCATCATCATCATCAACGTTTAACGTCCGTGTTCCACGCTTGCATGGGTTTGGACGGGGGTTTTCCCCACTTGAGGCAAGAGTGATTGTCTTGCTCGCATAGGACTATCTGGCGGATTTTCTACAGCTGGATGCCCTTCCTAACACCAACCACATTTACAGTGTGGGGCTGGATACGACGAAACTGTTTCAGAAAGGAGGGATAAACATGCCAATCTATGTTTAGAATCCCGAGCAACGCCGGGCCATTCTGCTAGTATCATCTAAAATAAAAAGGGTGAAATGAAATAATACCTACCAGAACTATAGCTGGTTTCGCGTCAGTTGATAACTCTTTCTTCACCATTTCCATTCTGGCAAGCTTACGTTTCCGCTCAAGAGTATTGTCTTCCTTGAGGCTGGCAGGTGCACCAGGAACTGGAAATGTCTTCCGAGATGTTATAACAGTCCCCAGTTCAGGATTTGTATGTAGAAGATGGTTGGCCAACGAAATCTTTTTCTTAACACCAATGCCTGCAACAGGATTACATTAATCAGTTAGATGATACAATACCAGTAGAAAGGATCTGAAAAGTGTCACATATCTGCTACTGACAGGCTGAGTTCAATGATCACTGTAGTCTGGTCATGTAGGTGTTACGAAAAAAAGCACCCAGCCCACACTGTAAAGTGGTCGTGTAGGGGTCCTGACAAAAAGCACCCAACCCACACGGTAAAGTGATCGTGCAGGAGTCACAGCAAAAAGCACCCAGCACATACTGTAAATGTGGTTGGTATTAGGAAGGGCATCCAGCTGTAGAAATCTAGCCAGAAACAGTTCTGTATGAGCAGGGCATGGTCACCACCCAACTTGCCCCAAATGGGACAACCCATCTAACCCATGCTAGCATGGAAAGTAGACGTTAAACGACAATGATGATGATGATGATCCCATCCTCAAGCTCTATACTACTAAACGTAAAAATGGGGAGAGAACAGACGCCATAGTGTGTGGCAACTAAATGGAGGCAATATAAGCTTTGAGAGGACTCTTCAGTTCAACCTAGAATCTGATGACCTCTCTAGAACTGGTACCATGATAAAATGCACCCAGTACACCCTGTAAAGTAGTAGTGTAAGTACCACAACAAAATGCACCCAGTCCACTCTGCAAAGTGGTGGAGCATAGAGAGAGGAGACAGGTATGCATGGGCAACTGCTGGTCTTCCACAAACAACCTTGGCCAGACTTGTACCTCGGAGGGGAAATTTCTAGGTACAAAACACTTGGTCATTCATGACCGAAGGGTGTCTTTACTTACCTACTTACTAGATACTTATGATATACTGTAACTTACCATGTTTATTTCTCGTTGTCAAGCTCCCACCATGGAACTCTGATTCTCCAGTCAGGTGAGACATTATCACATATTTCTTTAGAGGAATTTGATTTACTACTTGAAGAAAAGAAAAGACAAATTCAAATATATTCTGTTCTGTATGTGTGTGTGCGTGTGTGAGAGAGAGAGAGTGTGTATGTATGTATGTGTATGTATGTATGTATGGGCATGTGTGTGTATGTATGTGTGTATGTATGTGAGTGTATGAGTGTGTATGTATGTATGAATGTGTATGTATATGTATGGTTATGTTATTTTGTTGTGGTGGTGCTAACGAATTTGGTAGTTTTGGCGGTCATTTTGCTGGTTGTTTTTGAATGGATATATGTCACTCACCTTTTTTAGATTCTTGAGCATTCTTGGGTGGATGTCCAACATTAGCCATTCTCAAGTGCAGCTGTCCTTTAGAAACTGCAGTCGAACCATATGGCTGAATGCCCCGTAGTTTGCCAATATCTTCACCTATTTCTTGAAGCTCTCCAGATGATTCCGTGACCAAGATATCCAATTCCACAGAACACTGCACAGCTTCGTTTCCTTTTCGACATAGGTACTGGTTCAAAATGAAAAGAAAACAATTATAACCCTTTCATGACCATATTTATCATGAAATACATTCAGTGTGTTTTGGTTAATATTGAAAATAATAAAGAATTTGGAGGGTTTTAGTCAGAATAATGTTTTCATTAAGTTGATGTTTAGAACAGCAACAAAGTTCTTCTTCTTCTTCATCCATTTATTTCTGGGAGGGTCATTGGAGCAGAGTCCTCAAACACACTTTCCAGTGGGTCTTGTCAGGAGTAACCATCCCCAATTAATCCATCTAGATCCCCAAGTGAGACCAGCTGAGCTCATGGATGTTATGCAACCATCTTGCTCGGGGTCTACCCCTGGGTCTCCTGTTGGTTGGTTTTGTCCGTAAAAATGTTCAAAGTTCTTACATAATATCATGATGGAAAGTTTTAAAAGACAGTTTTATCGCAGAACAAGGGTAAGTTTCAGGCAGGTTAGTCTCAAAAGGTTAAACTTACTAATACAAAACCACTAAAAAAACAAATTTTTCGACAATACAAACTGTTTATTTTAAAGTGTTTATATTTATCTAAAACTTTACCAACATAATTTTATGTAAAAACATTTATTAAATTACCATATATACACTCAAATATAAGCCAATGGATATGAGACCCAAAACATTGATAGTAAAATGGGGGTTGGTCAGCTTTTACACACTATCTAAACAATGTGTTGATTGGCTGTCTCAGTTTATACATGGGGTTTGGATTTTTGCCCATTTCTCAGACATACAATAGGGGAGGCAGTTGGCATATATTTGAGTATATTTGGTATGTACCAAACACTAGTTTAATAATGAAAATTCTTGAATAATTTTAGTATTATTAAAATATCATACATAGTGTATGGCAATGAAAAGGATAGATTTGAAATGTCTGAGTTGAAACAATAACAAATAGATATTAAATAAGTGTAACTACACCTTTAAAGGAACAGAGGAAGAGCCAAGCAAGAGTAAAGAATCTCCATTCCAGACATCAATATGGAGAATTTGGTGTTCTAAATACTGCAGGAACAGCGGGAATTCACCGAGTTTTAAGAAACATGGATCAACAAAATAACGAATCTAGAAAAAATGATAAAAAAAGCACATCTATCTATATATATATATATATATATATAATAATAATATAATTGTTTCTACTTTTGGCACAAGGCCAGCAATTACCCAGTACATTACTGGTACTTTATTTTATTGACCCCGTAAGGATGAAAGGCAAAGTTAACCTCGGCGGGATTTGAACTCGATAATATAATGGGGTGCAGTTAGATGAGATTTTGGCTTTGCTTGATTAACAAGTCTGATGAGCAGATTGGGCTGGAGTTGGGTCTATAGCATTTATATAGATCCTTAGCCACCTATCTGTGAAATGGTTATTACTGTGTAAAGACCTTTGTTTTCAATATATATATATATGTATTTATGTAAATGTAAAGAGTAAAAAGAAACAACAAAGCAAACATCACAGTACAATGAAGAAATATAGTTTTACACTTGATATAGTAGGAAAAGTGTCTTAACCTTTTGGATGGTAGTCCTTCATCAGAAAATAGAATGAGAAATTAAAGAAGAAATAAAAAGACAGAGGAGAGTGAGCAGGGGCAAAAACAGAAAAAAATTCTTCGAGAAAGCAGGTCTCTTCCTTAATATATATATATATATATATATATATATATATATATATATATATATATATATATATATATACACACACATGTATTTAGGGAAATATTCAGCTGAAATTATTCTATTTAAAATATCACACCAAGTGGCTTCTTCTATATTTCTCAACTTTTTATTTGCTGCTTATTCACTTATTTGAGCTTTCTATCAATTTGTCTCTTACACACACACACACATATATATATATATAGATAATGATGGAAAGCAAATTTAACCTCGGTGGTACTTGAAGTCAGAACGTAAAAGGCCATAACTCAAAGCCACAAAGCATATTGTCCGACACTATCAATACTGCCAATCCACCAAAAATAATAACAATAATAAACATACTTCTTTCCAGATTCTTTACAACAAATTACTAAGCAATAACAAACTTTTATCGACAGGATCAAACAAACAAGAACTAACTTCGAAACCAGCTGAACCTTTTGATTTCAGTTCATCTTTATTTATTTTGTGTAATATACTAAAACTGGTGTGACAATTCACTCCTTTTTTCCTATCTTTTATTCCTTTCTTGTCTTTTACTTTACATAACAGCAATCTGTAGAAGAGAAGAAAATAACAAGGTAATTCCACATTATATAAATGTACATATTATTATTTTGTTGCAGAAAAGCAGCCACTCCCCCCTGTTGGGCAGTAATGCTGGTGCCATAACAAAAATTACCCACTCCACCTTATAAGGCATTAGTGCTGGTGCCACAACAAAAAGCCCCCAGTCTACCTTGTAAGGCATTAGTGCTGGTGCCACAACAAAAAGCCCCCAGTCTACCTTGTAAGGCATTAGTGCTGGTGCCACAACAAAAAGCCCCCAGTCTACCCTGTAAGGTAGTAATGCTGGTGCCATGATAAAAATTACCCAGTCTATCCTGTAAGGCAGTAGTGCTGGTGCCACAACAAAAAGCCCCCAGTCTACCCTGTAAGGTAGTAGTGCTGGTGCCATGATAAAAAGCACCCAGTCTACTCTGTAAGGCAGTAGTGCTGGTGCCGCAATAAAAAGCACCCACTCAATCTTGTAAGGCATTAGTGCCAGTGTCATGATAAAAAGCATCCAGTCTACACTGTAAAGCAGTAGTGCGGGTGCCATGATAAAAAGCATCCAGTCTACCCTGTAAGACAGTGGTTCCTAAAGTGGGTTCCACAGAACTCAAGAGTTCTGCAAAGGAATGTCTGTCATGAAAAAAGGTAGAGTTTTATATTTTATATTACGACCATATAACAGTATTAGACTTTGGGGTTCCCCCAAAAGTTTCTGAACTAAAAAGGGTTCTGTGTTTGAAAAGGTTTGGGAAACCCTGCTGTAAGGCATTAGTGCTGGTGCCACAACAAAAAGCATCCAGTTCACCAGGTGATGATGATGAGGTTGATGTATTTAATGTGTAGCAAGTGCTTGATAGACGTACACTTAGTGAAATGATTTCTCAGATGATGATGATCATCATCATCATCATTATATGTCTGCTTTTCCCTGCTTGCAAAGGTGGGACGGGTCCTCTTCAACACAGCATCTCTCTCCTTTCGTCATCTCCTCTGTGAGCTTCAGCGATCTGAGGTCAGCTCTCACCACCTCTTCCCATGTTTTTCATGGTCTTCCTCTACTGCGTCTTCCTTCCACCAGGATTTCTTGGCACTTCTTCACCCAGCGGTCATCTTCCATGCGTATCACATGGCCATACCAACGCAGTCTTCTCTCCTGCACACTACTATTTAATCCACATTTCGTATGTTTTAGGGTTGCTGATGAAAATACATAGTTGGGACATTATTATTATTTTTATTTTATTTTTAAAGCCTTAGCAATGACAAGTGAATGTATAGAGATGATGAAGGAGTATAGCAAGTGGAATGTGGCTCTGTTGAAGAAGACTACCTAACACATGCAAGCATGGAAGAGAGGATATAAAGAGAATGAAAGAAAAAAGGACGATGTTAATGTATAATTTAGATTAATTAATTAGATGTTTCATATCCAATGAACAATTCTGTGATAAAATATCAGAAATAAATATGGTTAGTGAACTTGCCGTTCTGTAGTTACTGGTGGATATTTGTAGAACTGGAAAGTGAAAAACACAGAGTGGCTTTCTTGTTCAGTTTCAATTTGCTGCGAGTCAAATATTCTAGATTAAAAAGTAAACAAAAGAAAAAAAAATGAAAAAAATTCTCAAGATGGTTTACATATTTTTTTTTTAGATTAATTATATTCAACCTTTTTGGTATCAATCCACCCAAACCATTTCTGGTTCTATGAAACAAAACCATACATTTTAAAGAGTTCCTATTTAAATTTAAACCTTTTAAAATAATTAGAACATTATGTTACGAATGCCACCTTAATAATGATTTCTAATTTAGGCACAAGGCCAATAAATTCGGAGACAGAGGAAAGGTTGATAACAATAACCCCAGTATTTGACTGGTACTTTTTCTTATTGACCTCAGGAGGATGAAAGGAGAAGTTGACCATGGCGGCTTTTGAACTCAGATCATAAAGATTTGAAACATATACTGCAAAGCAGTTGTCCAACACACCTAATTATTCAGCCAATTCAAAATCCTCTATTTACACCCTCAATAATGAATGAATTAATTAATAAATCCTTAAAATTCTTCATTAGTTAAATAAAATACATTAGAAATGTGGTCTGGGCAAGAAAGGGTTAACTGAAGCATAGGAAATATTACTAAAAATCTCAAAAAATAATTATATATATATATATATATAAGGAGGAATTTGTAGTTTACTTGAAGCATTGTATATGGTATAAAGATTTGAAGATTGAAAGCCACAATAATGTGAAATGGATGGATAAACAAATGAGTCGGATGAAAGAAACAAGATGTTGTGTGTCTTTTTTACCTTAATATATTTATATGTCCTGATATTTTGAGATTAAGAGCTCTTCTTCTGTCCATTTTGTATTGTCGTGGCTTTCAAACTTCAAATTCTTTATATATATATATAGTAAATGAGTGAAAAATAATACGGATCGGCTGTACAATAGGGTTTATTCAAAGTATTAACTAATGTTTCATTAGTCTAGTGTGTCTAAAAACTGCTGTTCGTATATATCTATATATATATATATATATATATATATATATAATTTTTGATGATTTAGTGTTAAAGAATAAAAACTAACAATGATAAAATGAAAATATATTTTTTTAAATGAGGACCCCGAGGGTGTTTGGCCCTAAGCTATAGCTTATTTGGCTTACAGTTAAGTCCAGGACTGACAACAATAGCAACAAACTATGAGACTCACAACCAGCACTAACAAGAGAAGAGTAACAACAACAATTTGTGATTTACCTGTTGACAGCTAAAAACTGAAAGATGATTTCATTACTAGAAAGTGGATCTCGGTAACTACAGCTGAAATCAGTATCTACATCAGATCTCTCTGGGTTGATAACTTCTGCAGGGTCACCATTTCGATCTAAGATTGTAGGGAAGCCAGTATTGAACAAGAGATTGTAGGTACTCCGAGATAAACTCTTGCAACTAAAATACCAATAAAAGAAACCAAGAGTTAGTTTTTAAACCTGTTTTTACTAGTTTAGTTTTTTGTTTGTTTGTTCTTTATCATTCTTTGTTGTTTGATTTTAATTTTTTTTTTTTTCGGGAGTGGGGAGGGGGCTGATGATGATGATGATGATGATGATGATGATGATGACGATAGTAGATAGGGGAGCTGATGATGATGTTGATGATAGTAGAGGAGGGGGCTGATGATGATGATGATAATGACGATGATGAATATGATGATAGTGGTGAGGAGGGCTGATGATGATGATGATGATGATGGTTGGGGGGGGGGGGCTAATGATGATATTTCTTACTCCATTACCCCGACTACTCCTCCACTCTAACACTCCAGCTCACCTTGTTGTGTGTGGTACCTGTGCTAAGATAGGATTGTGTCTAGAAGTTGGCATCTGATGTAAGAATTCTGCTTCATCAGGAAGAGCAGCGACAGCAGTTGTTAGGGAAGAAAATTGCTGTTAACAAACAAAATAATAGAAGAACTGCATTAAACTCCTCACACAACTAATGGGGTCTATGTTCATAAGGGCCCAATACATCTGGATGTACAAACAGGTCAAAAGAAGAAACATCATCTATGATAAATATGAATTGTGCAACATGTTGTATATGATCATCACTTTACGTCCGCTTTTTCCCTGCTTGCAAGGGTGGGACGGGAACTGATTCTGGCTTGATTTCTACAGCTGGATGCCCTTCCTAACACCAACCTCATTTACAGTGAGTGCTGGGTGCTTTTTTGCCGTGGCACCTCCACGACCACTTTGCAGTGGAATGATAGGGACATCAGTCCCTATCATCTCATTTCTACAGCTGAGTAAATTGGAGCAATGTGAAATAAAGTGTCTTGCTCAAGGAAACAACACATCACCCAGTTTGAGAATTGAACTCACAACCTTTCGATTGCAAGCCCAATGCTCTAACCACTAAGCCATGTGCCTCCATGATATATATATATATATATGTCCAACCTATGCATGGAAAGTGACCATGTCAAAGAGTATCTATGTGTGTGCGTGTATGTGTGCATGTGTGTGAATGTGAATATATGCTAATGCATGTGTATGTGTGTGTGTGTGTGTGTGAACAGGAATACATGCTCGTGCATGTGTGTGTGTGTGTGTGTGTGTGTGTGTGTGTGTGTGTGTGTGTCTGTGTGCATATATGTGAACATGAATACATACTCGTGCATAAGTGTATAATGAGTGTGTTTGTGTGTGTGTATACATGCATAGGTGTTATGTTGACCAACCTTAGTTACTTCAGTGACTTGACCATCAGCCCTAGCCATTTGCTGCTGATGGTGTGATGGTGCCATTTGCTGCTGATGCTGTGATGGTGCCATTTGCTGCTGATGATGTGATGGTGCCATTTGCTGCTGATGATGTGATGGTGCCATTTGCTGCTGATGATGTGATGGTGCCATTTGCTGCTGATGCTGTGATGGTGCCATTTGCTGCTGATGATGTGATGGTGCCATTTGCTGCTGATGGTGTGATGGTGCCATTTGCTGCTGATGATGTGATGGTGCCATTTGCTGCTGATGCTGTGATGGTGCCATTTGCTGCTGATGATGTGATGGTACCATTTGCTGCTGATGCTGCTGCTGATGCTGATGATAAACTGCTGCTGGTGCAACAGGATTTTGAGTCAATTGCTGCTGATATGCTGGCACAGGTGAAACAGGTGGTATGCTATATGGAATTGACATCTGGGAAATGGTAGACTTGGGCTGATAGCTTGAATACGCCATGTTGGCTTGTTGGTTTTGCATAGACTGGTTGACAGCTCTCTTTGGCGGAGACATTTGTCTAAAGTAAATAAAAGAATTGTATTGTTCAGCTCAGACATTTTCAGACCTGTCAACTCTCCCCGTCCGACGGAGAGATCTTCTACCCACTTTGCGGAGCGTGAAAAGATGTCTTCACTTGTGAAAATGGGTATAGCTTTCATTATGTAAAACCTCCCCATTTTGCCTCATTTCTCTTCGTTTTAGGGCACTTTTTTTCATGATACTCCCTGTTTGGGTTTTTAGAGGTTGGCAGGTCTGCATTTTGTAACTAATTTCTCAATGAAAAGCAATCTTATTGAACCACAATAACAAAGAATGAAAATTTTCAGCTGTGTCAAAGACATGGCAACCTCCCTAGTGCTAGTGTTGGTAGTGCATGGGATTTCATGTAAGCTGTGGGCCACTGTATGTAAGTGAATAGTGATTTGATCTGCTGACAACCCATCCTACCCTTGCTATCTGGGAAAATGGTTATTAAACGGTGATGGTGATAAATCTGTTATGATTTGGTTGAGTAAATTATTGACTTTCCTAATCAGAAGTAGACATCTGTGAATGATAAGATCTATTGACATCTAGATAAGATACAAGAGCTGTTTTAACAGTACTCACAAGAGGAATTAAATGAACCATTTGTCATATTTTATGTTGCTACCACTACTTCAGTGATGAGGTGGCCTTCATGCAGATCGGACAATTTGGAAGCTAAATATTTTGGTCATCGACAGACAAAAGTGCTAATTATAAATTATAAACCACCCATGTTATTGTAATAAAATATATAACATTCAGTTATTTACATGGGAGACTGTACAGGTAAAGGTAAAGGTGGCATGGCTGCATTCTGCATCTTCACCTGAAGGTCTTCAACATTAGCAGGACTTTCGCTTTGGTCCTATATTGAAGAAGAAAAAACAAAAACAAAAAAAAGGGAAAAAAATGTAACTCGAACAGAAACAACGTAAAAATCAAACATAATTATCAAAGTAAGCTATATGCAGAGAAAGTTATATTTTAAAATGTTGATCCATTTCCAAAGAGAGCCTATATAATAAATTACATAGTAAAGGTTGAACATCATTAATCCAGCATGATTTGGACAGGTGCCTAAATAGAGATTTTCTAAACCAGTGAAGTTTAGGGCAAAAAATGGCAAAATAATTGTTTCTGATTTAGGCACAAGGCCAACAATTTTGGGGGAGGGGAAAGTCGATTAAATCAATCCTAGTGCATTACTGTTTTTTTATTTATCAACTCCATAAGACATTTTTTTACCAAAGCTCAAATAATTTTGCCAATCCACCACTTTCAACCTGTAATTTGGAAGTACATACTTGTTTATGCAATACTGCATAGAACTGGATATTCCCTTGAGCCATTCGAGCTAAGTGTTCCTCATACATATCTGTTGGTGTTCCCTTGTACACAAATACTTCATCTGGATTTCGACTGGGTCCAGCAATAAATGGGATTCTATAAACATCTCCAACCATTTCTTGACCAGGTGCTGATAAATCAAATGGTTTCCATATGCACCATCGGAGAAGGATAACTCTTTTGAAGGCCCATGGTATTGATCGAACAAACTGGAAGCAAAAGAAAAGTGCTATAATTGTAATTATGTATAAGCTGTATATAGATATATTCTTTTCTTTTTTTTACTTAGACAGGAGGAAGAACAGTATCCATGACCCATTTTGAGGTCTTCAAGACTAGTGAGAATGATGAAAGTATTTTTAAACTGGAGACTTGGCCCAAATGTTTGCCATAGAATAGACTCTACTAAAGACAAATGGCTTAGTGGTTAGAGGACTGGATTTAGGCACAAGGCCAACAATTTTGTGGGGGAGGGGAAAGTCAATTAATTCAACCCCAGTGCGTGACAGGTACTTTATTTTATCGACCGCATAAGGATGAAAAGCAAAGCTAACCAATAAGAAGAAAAATTAATAACAACTGTATTGATATGATATGTTCTGTAAACATGTGTGTCCAGTTTAGAATAGTTACACCATATCCTTGCATGTCATATGAAGCAATTAAAATGGTTGGTGTCAGGAAGGGCATCTAGCTATAAAACATTGCCTCAAAAGTCCCATCCAACCCATGCCAACATGGGAAAGTCAACATACAAACAATGACAAAGACAACAACAATGACGATGACAATGATTATAATGGAAAAATATCTATGTAATAACACTTTTGAATTTGAAAATATGGCATTAATTATATGTAAAGAACAGTGCATGAAAACCTAAATATTAACTTTATGTCCCACAATCATGACTGTCATATTCTGAGGTGCTATTTCCCTAACTAAACATGTGTCATATTTCATATGCACAGAGAAATGGAGAGAAAAAGAGAGATAGAGAGAGAGGTGGTGAAGGAGAGAGAGAGCAAGTTTTAGATCTGTCTTTTCTAACAGCTAAAGGCAATCATAAACAATACAGGAAATTGTAGGCTGTTATATTCCCTTCTCCTGCATATCAATCACATTCTGTGTGTTCTCTGCAAACAGGACAAGTTAATATTTACACAGGCAGCAGTAAAATATAGGCCAGGGAATAATTATTAGGTGCTTATTCCTTTTAGCAGAGAATTTTTCTTAATTCTCTCTAAATTTTTTCATTGTCTTTACAAAAATTGTTTTCTTAGATTCTGAATACTTTGTGTTCAAAACATGAGAACAACAAACTGAAGATTGTTTTTAAAACAGAGTCATAAAAGAAGGAGGACAAGGAGGAGGAGGGTTCACAGATTCTTTAAGTATGCTATTTTGGATTAATTTCAGTCTTACTTTCATGTATTCTTCCCTCATTGGTTCAGAAATGACATACTCCAAAGACATAACCACGGTGCAGTCGGGTGAGTCAAAGAGATCTTTAACATAACATGGAGATCTTAGCGCCAATCCAACAGCATTTGAAGACCTGAAAAAAGGATTCAAATAGAAATAAAAATACAGAATTAGTAATTACTGTTTATACTCAAATATAAGCCGATCTGAATATAAACCAACCACTTTATTTTATGTCTGAGAAATGAGCAAAAATCCAAACCCTGTTTAGAAGCCAAATTTATTATATATGCTTCTGACAGGGACATTTGGCTGCAACACCAGCACTACAGAAGTTGTTTCAACCTTGATGTGATTAAAGAATCACCAGCACTACATAGGGGGGGGTCTCATTTTTTTTTATGCAATTAAAAAGTCATCTCTACCATTTTTATAGCATGGTTTATACAACTGGATAACCTCCCTAATGTCAACCACTTTATACAGAGTGCACTGGGCACACTTTACTGTGCCATCAGCACTAGAGAGGTTGTCTCAATCTTAATATGATTGAAGAGTCCTTTCTACCATTTTTATAGCATGGTTTCTACAACTGGATACCCTTCCTAATGCCAATCACTTTGCAGAGTGTACTGGGCGCACTTTACTATGCTACCAGCGCTAGAGAGGTTGTCTCGTTTTTTATGTGATTAAAGAGTCTTCTCTACCATTTTTATAGCATGGTTTATACAACTGGATACCCCTCCTAATACCAACCACTTTACAGAGTGTACTGGGTGAATGTTATTGTGAAAGCAGTACTAGTGAGACCAACCTACCAATGTTCAAGTTCAACATCTACCTCATTAACCTCAGCAGTCCAAGAAAATCTGCAATAGTTAATGGACATCACTCTATCTACTTTGATTAACTCATTTTTTTTTAAATAAAAAAGCTCTATGAATCTCTTAGAATTATAGAAATATAATTTCCTAAATACCCGTTTGAAGACACAGAATATTTCCTTCGGTAGCTGCTTCTTGGTCTGGGAACAGGACTTGGAGATGGGCCATTTGAACTATTATTGTACTCCATATCCAAATGTATGATTTCTTCCTTACCACAATAGCACCAACCATTATGTACAGCAAGCTACCAAAAGAGAAGAAAAATTATAAAAATTACTGAATTTGAAAGTTGGTAGCATTAACAATGTTTGACATGCCCAACTTATTAGACTAATTTTCATAGTCAAACAACATTTAAAAAGACTCCCTATTGCTTAATGGTTCTAAAATAGATTGTTTACATATAAAAACTACATTGAAAGAGGGTGTTGTAGTTTGCCCAAAACATTGTGTTAAGTGTAGAACATAGTGTTTTATTAAAAAGGCAAATGGGACATCAACTGGGTAAAATATAGTGATAACAAAGATGTTGGGATGTTACTTTGGAGTTTTTTAATCCTTTATATTTCAAGATAAATATATAAACCATTAAAAATCTCCATGGTAACATTCTAACATCTTTGTTATCACTATATTTTAACAATTAATGACCAATTTGCATCATGGTAGCCTTTTAATAAAACATTAGTTTTTACAATGTGTATGAAACTTGAATTTTTGAACTTACTAAGCAGCAATGAAATAAATGTATAAGATGCAGAGAGCTCAGACACAGAAAATAACTGTGAATACAGTCAGCTGCTATGAAATAGCTTATAAAAAATTAGATGAAGACCATTAGAGCTGGAAAAATGTTGTGAGAAGTAATAAAGATCTAGTGTAAGGGGTAAAAATGAATCAGCATTAAAGACATTAAGATACCAGATCACAACTAAATATATTTCCTTCTTTTTTATTGTATAAAGAAAAGGAAGCAACAACAGCAATATTCAGTTGACCAGGTTGCAGTGCTGTGAGTGACTTACATTAAAGATAGATAATAATTGCCTAAGATATTATGCTGTATCACTGACTCAGAAGATATCAATATTTTATTGATTGAGTCAGATGTTCAATAAATGAAGAAAAAACATAAAAGAAAAGATTATGTAAAAAACAACAATCAAACAAAAGAACAGTGTTAGCTGTTGTAATGGCTATTGAGTTTTTTTTAACATCAATAATAATGTAGAAAGTAGGTGGTGAATTGGCAGATTTAATCATAAGCAGAAAACTTTTTGGTAAATAGATTCAACCCCCAGACAGTGCTGGATTTACCATTGTGATTAGGTTTGCTTAAGCACAGGGCCCCGTTGACTGGGGGGAGAGGAGGGAGAGCATCTTCTTGCCCCAAAAATGTTTTACCTCCTTCAGGGCCCAAGTAAGAGGCCTCATAACTTAACTAGCACAAGGCCTCATTTGTCCTAAATCCGGCACAACCCCCAGAATATATTTTTATTAGGCAGCAAACAAGCAGAGTCATTAGAACAGCAGATAAAATGTTTTATGGTATTTATTCTGGTTCTCTGTGTTCTCTGAATTCAAACCCAGCGGGGGTCAACTTTGCCTTTCATCCTTTTGAGAGCGATGAAAAAAAGTACCATTACAATTCTGAGGTGCTCTCTCTCTCTCTCTCACCTTCTCAGGAAGAAATTGGCTATGTTCAGACCAGGAGAGAAGAAGGGCTCTACAAGGTTTAAAGTGTACCAAGACGTGCCATATGTCACGACAGCGCCCCCTACAACTCCAACAGGAGTTACAATAATGTAGCTGATAATAGATTTTCCATGGGTTTTTCTATGATGTGTACAGTTATTTGAGCAACTCAACATCTGACTTGTTAAATAAATGTGTACTTTTAGGTCCCAAATAATGGGGGGGGGGGTGAAATAAGCGGGGGTAGGTGGAATATCGGTAATTTTTCTAGGTTGACTCTGTTGATTTAAAAAAAAAAAAACAGAATTAGTCATTTAGTTTTCATATTGAGAACCCAACCTATTTATTTTATAACTTATGGGATTTTTTAGTAATGTACGTTTTTTGTCATGTGTAATGTTTTTTAATGTCTAAAGAAAATTAATTATTGCAGGAATGCTACCACTTAAAATAAAATTTCCTTGACAACCAGCATTCCTGGACAACCAACATCCCTTGGCAACCAAATTTCTTTGACAACCAATATTCTTTGACAATCAGCATCCCTTGACAACCAGCCATCATACTTTTACAGTTACTGATCAATCTCCAATACCCTTCAATACTCATCGCATCTCAATCACAAAAACATTGAGTTATACTGTCTTCAGAACCACCACACTACTACCACCACCACACTACCACCACCACACTAACACAACCACCACTTCACAACCACCACCACACTACCACCACCACACTAACACAACCACCACTTCACTACCACCACCACACTAACATAACCCCCACACTATCACCACCACACTACTACAACCACACTACCACAATCACCACCACAACACCACACTACCACTACCACAATCATCACCACACTACCACAACAACCACTAAACCATCCTACCATCACAACTACCATAGCCACCACAGTACCACAGTAACTACTACACCATCATACCATCACAGCCACCACACTACCACAACACCAACTACACCATCATATCGTCACAGTCACCACCGTCACGACAACCACCACACTACCATAACCACCACACTACCACAACAACCACTAAACCATCCTACCATCACAACTACCATAGCCACCACAGTACCACGGTAACTACTACACCATCATACCATCACAGCCACCACACTACCACAACACCAACTACACCACCATATCGTCACAGTCACCACCGTCACGACAACCACCACACTACCATAACCACCACACTACCACAACAACCACTAAACAATCCTACCATCACAACTACCATAGCCACCACAGTACCACAGTAACCACTACACCATCATACCATCACAGCCACCACACTACCACAACACCAACTACACCATCATATCGCCACAGTCACCACTGTCACAACAACCACCACAATACCATAACCACCATACTACCACAACAACCACTAAACAATCCTACCATCACAACTACCATAGCCACCACAGTACCACGGTAACCACTACACCATCATACCATCACAGCCACCACACTACCACAACACCAACTACACCATCATATCGTCACAGTCACCACCGTCACAACAACCACCACACTACCATAACCACCACACTACCACAACAACCACTAAACCATCATACCATCACAGCCACCATAGTCAGTTATCTTGATCAAGATCATATTCCTACCTTGAGTCGCCGTTCTGTAATTGTAACCAGATTGTTAATTGAGATGTTGGTAAGGCTATCAGCATCTGAGATGTTGTTGAGATAATCTTCACTGAGTTGTTGGCAGAGTTCCTCCTCAAATCGATCAATATTTGGTGGCAATGTTACTAAAATGTTATTCAGCTGGCACATTAATACTGGAGATAACTTTGGCTTATGAAATGGATCAACTAGTTGAAATGTAAAGATAAAGAGAAGAAAATCATAAAGAATCATCATCATCATCGTTTAACGTTCATTTTCCAAGCTAGCATGGGTTAGGCAGGTTGTCCCATTTGAGGCAAGTTGAGTCAGGTAACCGTGTTTTGCTCATATAGGACTGTTTCTGACTAGATTACTACGGCTGGATGCCCTTCCTAAGAATGAATGTAGAATACGATTGAAACTGTTCTTGGCTCTACAATACAAAACTGTATATTTTAATGTCATCATCCTCATCCTAATCATTTTTTTACGTCTGTTTTTCCATGCTTGCTTGGGTTAGACAGGTCCTTTTCAGCACAGCATCTCTCCACTGGCGACATTTCTTTGTGATCTCCTGTGAGTCTCAGCAGTTTGAGATCAGCTCTTACCACCTCTGCCAAGGTCTTTCTTGGTCTACCTCTACTGTGAGTTCCTCCTCATTATCATCATTATTATTACCATTTAATGTCTTTTCCCATGCTCCCATATGTTGGATGGTTTGTTATATACTGAGGTTAGACTGGTTAGGTATGCTGTTTTTTGGCTTAGTTGTTATGGCTGGATGCACTTCTTAACGTAAACCACTTTACAGCAAGTACAGGGAACATTTTACTGTGACTCTGGCCCTCAACTATACACAGTATACTGAATGCTTATTCATTTAAAACCCTTTCATCACAATTTTATGAGGGAACCTATGTTAACTTATGTTCTAAACATCAGCTTAATAATTAGAAAGTTAGTTAGATTACTAAATCCCTTTAAATTCTTGTTTATTTTCAAAATTTTTTGAAAATTATAGACAGTGTTTTCCATTAGAAATACCATAATGAAAGGGTTAAAGAATTGCCAGGGGAATATGGCTTTAAAACCTTTGCTGTTTGCTGCTGATCTGCTCTGAGAATATATTTGTGATATTAACGTCATGAATAGATGAATATATGTGTGATATTAACGTCATGAATAGATGAATATAGAGTAAGAAATGATCAACTGAAAAGAAGGGAGTAACATAAAAAAGACTGGATAGAAAGAGAGAGTGAAGTAGAGGGAGAAAGTAGGGAAAGAGAATAGAAAGAAAGAACAAAAGAATCTTCACAGAAGAATCACTAACCTGTTCTGCCAATAGTCTGTAATCCTGGCACATTGTCTGTTCGTCCAAAGAATACATTCTCAGGTAGAAAATGAAGTATTTTAAACAGAGGCTGGTGAATGCTTAAGGAACAGGTCAGGTACCGGCCATTAATTGCTTTTAAGTGTTCGCAGTCTAAAATATGAAGAGTGTCATTAGAACAGAAATGTTATATTAGAAACTATTAGATCTGTGCCCCCAATAATGACAGCAAAGGGTTATATAATACTGCTGGACCTGTGTTGTCAACAATAACAGCAATAGGGTTATATCATACTAGTCATAAGGTTTGTCTTCACTACATCAACCCACGTCTTCCTGGTAATATACCTCCCCGGAGTTCCATCCATTGAGATTTCTCTGCATTTCTTTATACAGCTGTCATCTTCAATACATATCACATGTCCAGAGCATCACAGTCTTCTTTTTTGTATACTGCATATGCACCCCCTTATATAGAGTTTTTCTGTCAGTTTGCTTATTTTGTGCCAGTCATCCATGCTAACATTACACACCCAACAAAGCATACTCACTTCATTTCTTTATAATCATATTTGTATGACTGTATATAAGCAGGTAAATACAAAAACATACATACACTACATAGAAAGAGATAAAAATCACTTACTTTCAATTGGTTCATCTACAAGATAGAGTGCCCTGGGTGTACCCTTATATAGCTGCACTCTGTAAAAAACAATTATGAGCATGAACATAATCACAGTAGCAGGTTACACAGTAGTATGTTTATAATCCCTTTTGTTATTGGTCTTCTTGTGGTTGTCAATGGTTAAACAGACAGTATAATATCAAAGGCATACAATCTGATATAGTATCTCATAGAATAGACAAATTTTATCTCTACATGTGCTATACGGTGTAGATGCCGTCCTTTACCATCCATTTTCCCTGCTAACAAGGGTTGGCTGGATCATCACAAACCAAGTCAATACTCAAAACAGAGCTACTGAACTCTGAGATGGGCTAGGTGCCTGCTTCTCACTCACTTATGTTCCTACACTGTAACTGGTGCTCAGGCAAGCCGGGGGCTAGCATCTCACTTACATATGTCCATTCACTCTGCTGAATGCATTTTATTCGGCACCAGCATGGAGAAGGTCGTCATGTTTGTGACATAGCTAAAGAGTTCTTCTGGCCCTTTGTTTGGCAGATTTCCTATGGTTGGATGCCTTCCCTTTTACCAACCACTTTACAAAGTGTACTGGGAGTGTTTCTCATGTGGACTATCAACACTAGAGAGGTTGATGTGCCCATGACACAAATTGAGAGTCCTCTCGAGCCTTTATCAACATGGTTTCTACAGATGGATGCACTTCCTATCACCAACCAACAGATGAAAAATGAAAGTTTAATCAACTGAATGTGGGAAAGAGAGAAAGTTACACAGAAACATTACCAAGGGTCTACTTACTTTTTAAGAGTACTCTGGTCATTTCGTAAAGTATTTGAATGTTCAGCATCCACAGCAAAGGGTCTGATGATCCCCCAGCCAAGTGACTTTGTTTTGTTGGTGCCATCAGAATATTTTGTTTGACTAACAAGCTCTACAACAAGTACAACACTTGGAGCTTTCAAAGTGGTGTGCATGTAGATTACCTAGAGAGAAAGAAAGATAGATATAAGGTGAGGGGAAATGGAAAAGTCTAGAGTAATAAAGTATGAGGGTTGGCAGAAAGGTTCATAGGTTGACCAAGATACTCTCATGGATTGACCAAATGAGGTTTATTTTTCAACATAGTCCCTGGAAAGAAACAATGCAGTTATTAATAAGAAGAGTTGAAATGCCCCACCCTTAATCCAACAATAATGAAATGATTAATGGTTTTAGTTAATCCCTCCAAATTCTCCATCAATTAATTGAAATACAGTGTATTTCATTAGAAACAAGGTCATGAAAGAGTTAACTAGATTGCCATTTTTCTACAACTAGATTGCTGTGCTCAATTCAAAGCTCTCTATCAAAAAGGCATTCCCCCCATAACAGGTCTGTATCTTGTAAAAGAAACAAAACAAGTGTTTTATGATTTTTGTAAAAGAAAAAAAAAAGAAAAAGGATGTGATAAACAATTCACCTGATTAAAGGTAAGTTTTGTATGGTTTCCTTTCGCAGCAGAGCAGGTGATACCTGAACTCTGCCACTGGCAACCAAAGTAACAATGGTAAACAGCATCATAAAGGCTGACATAAAGTTGATATACTTCTTTTGAATCTGACACCTGAAATATATTAAAAGTAAAACAGAATGGTTAATTAATAGACTTCTATTGATATTAATGTTAGTGATTTTGAATAGAAGGAAAGACAAAGTTAGCTATTCACACCATCATCATAATCATCATCATCATTACTATTATCATTTAATGGAAAATTTCCATGTTTGCATGACTTAGGCTATCATGTACTGAGATTAGAGTGCTCAGGTGACTACGTCTTGCCAGAACATTCCATTTTTAGCTTAGATTTTTAGCTTTTTATCTACAGCTGGATGCCCTTCCTAATGCCAACCACTTTACAGCAAGAACTGAGAGTATTTTCTTATGACACCAGCACTGCTACTATCACAAGGTAGATTGGGTGCTTTTGTTGAGGTACCATCACTACTGCTTTACATTGTTGCTTGGGTACCTTTCTTCATGGCACCAACACTACCACCTTATAGGTGGGGATCGCCTTACAATAGTGTATATATCAAGATTTTATGGCCAGTTTTTCATGTTGGTATGGATTGTCTTAGTCTTTACAGACTAAGACAATCCATTATATATATATACATATACATATATATCTATATCATCATCATCATCTATATATATATATTTCTTTATTTGCCACAGGGGCATACAAAAATGGGACATTACAAGACGTGACGGTGGGGGTTTTACATAAAAATCATATAACTTTAAAATTAATAAATAACAATAAACTATATATAATAAAATAACAATTGAAATCCCCAATCGGGAGGAACGTTACTGCAGGGTTGTTTTACACCCCGTGGATAGAACAACCCTCAACACCAGGAACACGTTTTGTAGGTGTTCCTGTCTTCCCTCTGGTTATCTTCCTCAACCGACAGGTTTATATACAGAGAAGGCCCACTCACTCGGGCCATTTTCGCCACATTCACCCACCTTTCAGCGAATTTACTGGGGTGTAGCACCTCTATCTATATATGTATCTATATATATATACATATATAGATACATATATATATACATATATAGATAGATAGATATAATACATAGATAGATATACACTATATATGGAGATATATATATAAAGGTTGACTGAAGAAAAGTGACTGTTCATTTTCTATTGTCTTTGTCTTGTGCACCTCCACTTTTTTTATTCATATTTGATATTCTTCATCAAACAGGCCCTTTTTACATGAATTTATATATATGTGTGTGTGTGTGTGTGTGTGCATGTGCGTGTGTGTGTGTGTGTGTGTGTGTATGTGGGGGTGTGCGTGTGAGTGTGTAAGTGCAGGCTGTTAAGTGGATGATGTTAGGAAGTACATCCAGCTGTAGAAACCATGATCTCTGTACATGCTATAAAGTGGTTGGTGTTAGGAAAGGCATCCAGGCATAGAATCAAAGCATACCACCATGACTTAGTCCCTTGACCAGTCTGACCTCAGCACGTGACAACTGTCTAGCCAGTGCAAGCATTGAAAATACATGTTAGACGATGATGATGATGAAGATGGTGAGTTTGATGTAGAATTAAGTTTAATAAATGAATAATCACCAAATAGCTGGACTGGAGGCTGTAAGCTGAATTAATTATTAATCAATTCTATATATTTGGCTGTAATTATCTGGTTTAGAATATGTTACATAATATATTTACATGTAAGAAATGACTAAAAGTGTTGGTATCAGGAAGGGCCTCTAGCTGTGAAACATTGCCTCAAAAAGTCCCATCCAACTCATACCAGTATCAAATACTTGATGGAAAAAGAATGTTGATGATGATGGGGATGAAAAATATTGATTCACATGCAGCCAGGTCTATATTGACAATATAGGATTCTTAATAATTGTTTCTACTTTTGGCACAAGGCCAGCAATTACCCAGTGCATTACTGGTACTTTATTTTATCGACCCTTAGGGATGAAAGGCAAAGTTAACCTCGGCGGGATTTGAACTCAGACCATAAAGGGCCGTAACTCGTTGCTGCAAAGCATGGCGTCCGACCCTCTACCGATACTGCCAATCCACCGCCAATAATTGTTTCTACTTTTTGGCACAAGGCCAGCAATTACCCAGTGCATTACTGGTACTTTATTTTATCGACCTCGTAAGGATGAAAGGCAAAGTAAACCTCGGCGGGATTTGAACTCAGAATGGCAAGGGCCGTAACTCTATGCGTCAAAGCATGGCGTCCGACTCTTAATGTCCTTTAAGCATGGCATCTTTTGTTGAAATTTATGAACAAAGTATCTGATTATTTGATTTCCCCTTTTGTCATTTTATTCTCTATACATGTATTGTTTCCTCACTATATCTTTTATTTCTATGTTTTTCAATATTTAAGTTTCACTATTTTCCCCTAATTTTTCTGTTTAAGTGTTTTTCTCTATTTGAATTTTTGTCTCTGTTAATGTTCATTTTTCTCTATTTAAGTACAGTTATCTTTATACTAAAAATAATTAATTTTAATCAATTTAAGTAAATTAAGAAACCAAGCTATAGAGATATTACCTATACTGATTCAAAACAAAATATCTCAAATCAAAGTTGTACTTGTTGAATATAGTGATTTATTGCCCTATCTTAAAATTCTTATCTAGCAACCTATTTAAGTGTATGCTATAAACACATACCTATGTGAAGGTGAAAAGAAAGCTGGCAGGGTAGACACTCCCATGCCACCCTGGTTATATTGAAGGTTACAAAATGGTAGAAAAAGAATTTGAAAGGTGTGGGGTGCAAGCAGGCTCACCAATCAAAATATATCTGGCTGTAACACTTCTCTTTGTTTATTACATCTTAATAAAACCAAAGTAACCTTTCCATTTAGTTTACTCCACCTTTTCCCCTTTATATGTCCTCCTATTAAATTCTCTGCGGACCAGAAATATTATTCTTCATGTTTATTAAGATATCTTTTTAATAGAGTCTTTGGAGTAACGTTACTTGATAGAACTCAGAGATCAGAGAGTCATTCCAGGTAGAGCAACTACTTCTCCAAATTGAGAGATTACAGCTATGGGCATGTAGTTAGAATATCTCAGGAAAGAATTGCTGGACAGATTTTACAGGCAAAACCAAACCCAAGCAAGATGGTTGGATAACATCCATGAGCTATATATATTTGAAAATATAGTTGCTACCATGCAGACAGAATATCTGTGAAGATGGACAGACAGAAAGTGAACATACAGAGACACCTACAGGGGATTGAACCACACATCTCTGGTGGGTACCTTTCATTAGACATATTTTTTTTTCACATCTTTTCTTTTTAGCAGATCTGTAGCTCTGGTTCAAGTGCAAACTGAGGATGGGTATCAAAAATTTAGAATGCTGTCAGGCACTCATAGCACTCTACCAACTGGACAAGACAATCAGCAGTTGGATATATTGTGTAAAGTATCCCTGGAGAAAGAAAAAAGGTCAACAGGGATGTCTAAAGGGAATCAGCAACCAGAAAACAATGCTCACTTTCTGTAGAATGTCAATGAAGAGAATAAGTGATGATAGCCATACAAGATGGTTTTGGTGTGTTGCATATGTCTTGGATAGATTTCGTTGTTGGCACTCCTGTGCCTATAGAGTTTGTCTCAACCAGACAAAACTACCCTATAACTCTGCCAAGTCAAGGACCTTTGAAAAGTCTCAATGGTCTTCGAGCTGAACATCCTCCTGACAATTTTGAAAAGTACAAAACAGCACAATGCCTGCATCACATTATAAATTAAAGACTTCACTCTTGTTTGCTTCCAATTTTTACAGCAATCTGTCCTCTAATAAAGATACTATAAACATTTGAATAAAACAAACCAATTTTTAAATATTTTCTGTTAATCATTACAGGATGTTAAGTGTTAAGTCAATGTTGTCTTAAAAAAGAAAAACATAGGATAATAGATTTATTTAATATCTGTTAAATTATTTATTATTTGTATTTATATTATTATTATTATTATTACTATTATTATTAAGAGACTGTAGGTATATTATGTCAAATGGTAGGATGGCCACAACTGGAACAATTTCTATCATAAATCTACTCAATCAAGGTTGATGACCTGGAACGAAATAACAACTCAATCAAGGTTGATGACCTGGAACGAAATAACAACTCAATCAAAGTTGATGACCTGGAACTAAATAACAACTCAATCACCAATGGCAACATGTGTGCCACTCACTTATAATTCTGTCATCTAACACAATTAATATCAATTATTATCAACACCACCAACATCAACACTGCCACCACCACCACTACCATCAACACCACCAACACCATCACCACTACCATCAACACCCAACACTGCCACCATCACCACAACCATTACCAACACTAACACTGTCACCATCAACACCAATACTGTCACCATCACCACTACCATCAACACCACCAACACCCAACACTACCAACACCAACCCTGCCACCATCACCACTACCATCAACACCACCATCACCACCACCGCCAATACCACCACCACCACCACCACCACCACCACCACCGCCAATACCACCACCACTGTCGCCAATACCACCACCACTGTCGCCAATACCACCACCACCACCAATACCACCACCACCGCCACCGCCAATACCACCACCATCACCAACACCATCAACACCACCAATACCACCACCACCACTGTCGCCAATACCACCACCACTACCACCACCACCACCACCACCACCACCAATACCACCACCACCACCACCACCACCAATACCACCGCCAATACCACCACCACCACCACTGTCGCCAATACCACCACCACCACCACCACCACCACCACCACCACCAACAATTTGTTAGCCATTTATGGTCACAAACCTGTTTTGAAAGCTTCTGTGCAGAACAACAATATCAAAGAACAGAACATAGATCAGTTTTTAATATTTTTTCTTTTGTCTTTATTAATCTTTCTATCTGAGAGAAACTGGCATCTGTAAAACTGAAAAATAGTTGGTCAGTTAGTAGCCATGTGATGGTTGCTATGACAACAACTGCATGATAAACTGACCAACTGAAAATTAGTTCAGATGAAACCAGAAGTACCGGGTGCATTCTGTAATAGGTGTACCATTACCTTGCACATCACACCCATCCTGCTACTTCCATAATAATGATTGTTTCTACTTTAGATACATGTCTGGTCCTTTGTTGGGGAGGAGGAAATCGATTACATCGATACTTGTACTTGACTGCTACATTATTTTACTGACCTCCTCCCCATGGTACTTTATTTTACCAACCTCTACAACCACCACCGTCCCTCATTAGGGAAGGATGACAGGCAAAGTTTACTTTAGTGGGATTTGAAATCAGAACCTAAAGAGCGACAACAAATATTTGTTTCTACTTTTGGCACAAGGCCAGAAATTTGAAGAGATGGGGGAAGCTGATTAACTCGACCCCAGCTCATTACAGGTACTTATTTTATCAATCCCATAAAGATGAAATGCAAAAGCTTACCTCAGCAGGATTTGAACTAAAGAGACTTAACAATATGCCAAACTAAGGATTTGTCCAACATCTAGCAATTCTACCAACCCACTACCTTGATAATAAGAATTCCTTGCATAGGCACACATTTAGAAGGAAGGATGAGTTGCTTATTTCAATCCCAGTATGTAACTGGTACTTATGTGATTAACATCAAAAGGATAAAAGGCAAAATGAATGTCATTGGAATTTGATGATAAATGGTCACATTTAAATATTGATTTCTAACTTAGGGACAAGGCGAACAATTTGAAGGGAAGGGAAAAGAAAACTGATTACATCGACCATAGTATATGACTGGTACTTTATTTTATTGACTCCAAAAGGATGAAAAGCGAAGTTGAACTTAGCTGGATTGGAACTCAGAACATAAAGGATCATAACTAAATGTTACAAAACATTTTGTACAATGTTCTAATGAATAATAATAATTAATAATACATAATAGAATGAAATAGATAATTTATAAAAATAATAAAACTACCTATGGGCATTGTGCATCCAGTTTAGAATAGGTATACTGTATACCTGAGTATCATAAGAAGTGACTAAAATGGTTGGTGTCAGGAAGAGTATGTGGCTGTTAAAACATTATCTCGAAAAGTCCTGTCAAACCCATGCCAGCAAAAAAAACAAAAAAACACTGCAAACTACCTAAACAAAACATTTTATCGACCCAAGAAGGATGAAAGGCAAAACTGACCTCAGTAGGATTTGAATTCAGAACATAAGCAGCAGTAAATAAATACTACAAAGCATGTTGTCCAACACTCTAACAATTCCACCAATTCACCACCCTTCGTCCCTTAGTGGATGAATAATATAAATAATTGACAAACTTAAAATACTGTGAATATATAAGAACAAGACAATATAGAGCAAGATAGGGATGTATGGTATTTAGCTTGATAAGAACAGAGTAATATTTTGATGATGATGAAGATATATATATATGGACCAGTAATTACTGATGGAATTGTAGTGGTGCAATCATAACACACAGTGTGGCTTAGGCACTTTAATCCTTTAGCACTTAAATCAGCCATATCTGGTCGGAATTCTCACCTCTTTCTGTTCAAACTGGTTGTAACAGGTATTAACCGACATTAAGGTATTGTTCCCAAAATAAATAATATCAATATCTCATAGATTCGATATTATGTGCAATAAAACCTTTTCTGTGAAAATACAATAGTAAATATAGAGTAATGGGAATGCTAAAGGGTTAAACCTAGAGGAATCCATCGCCTTTCAGCCAATTACTTCCAGAGACAGAGAGTGAGAAAGGGACATAGAGAAAGAATTGATCGCCATATTTAACTGGTACATTTTTTTATGAATTTCGAAAGGATAAAAAGCAAAGTTAACCTTTGCAGGATCTAAATTCAGAGAGCACAGAAAGTCAAAACAAATATAACAAATACTACAAAACATGTTGTCCAATGTTCTAATGACTGACAGTTCACCACCTGATGAAGACATATTCTGGGCATTGATTCTATTTACCAAACATTTCTTCATAAAAAAATGGCTTTCCACTTATGTAAGAAAATATGATTTATGTTTACATACCTTTGTCTTCCTTCTACCACCACCACCATCTCTGCTCTGATTGACACCTTCACATGATGTCAAAGAAATCCGTAATGGACAGCTATAGCTATGCTTGTGAGATGTTGTTGTCTCTTTCCGTTTGCAATGTGGTGCCAACCTCCTCTCATAATTCAGAAACACCATTATTTTTGAAGGACAAACAACAGGCGTTTAGACCTAACTACTAAATTACAATGGCAATGCTTGATGGGTTGATGGTCGATGGTCTGCCTAGTGATTTCCTTCACAGACCATACACAATGATAACAGCAATTGTTTTAACACTCCACCTCAACCTGCCACCCACTGCTGTCAATGGTCAGTAAAAATATTTCTCTCTCTCTGTTTCACATGCACAAATACTCCCTCTCTTCAACTCTCTATGTCTCACACACACACTCCTTCTCTCTCTCTCTCTCTCTCAAAGCTGAAAGCTTGACTGAGTTAAACTTTGACATTCCAACAAAGTTATGAAAGACAACCATAGCTTTAGTAATAAATAATATCTAATATAAATACACACACACACACACTCACATACAAACACAGACACATGAATATAAATAGCATATATATATATATATATATATATATATATATATATATATATATATATAACTGACACACACACATGCATACACTCACAGATACACAGCTTTTGTAATATATATCTAATATAAATACACAGATACAGACACATACACAAGCATATACATATATAAAGGGAGTGAAACTGGTGGATGGTTGTGTTTATAAATGAGGTGGGAGTGAGAACTCAATATATATAGTAGAGTGTGTGTCTTTTATTAGAATCTGAAGGCTTCTTGAATCATTAACCTGAATTTCATATTTACAGTTCTTCAAATATATATCTATATATATACATTCATACATATATACAGATATATATATGTACATACATATATATAGTGAGAGGGAGAGAGAGTTACATATGTGTGTGTATATACAAATATATATGTATATATATATATGTATATATATATATATATATATATATATATATGTATATATATATATATCATCATCATCATCATTTAACGTTCGCTTTTGCCTGCTTGCAAGGGTTGGACGGGTCCTATTCAGCACAGCATCTCTCCACATACACATATATAATATATATACATACCATTTATGTTGGATGGTTTAACTAATGGATAGATCTGGTTATTCTGGTTACTAAATCACAATGTAATAAGCTAAAGCACTTGATATTATGCAATTCATCCATCATAGATGTGGTATTTCGTGGTTGGTGAATGAACAGAGTTAAATATTTAAAAGACAACAGAAGGCCGGATTCCAAATGTTCTTTATTGTAAAATTATAATACGTATTTCTAAGGCCTAGTTACAGCATGAAATCATGATGTAAGGCTTTGCGATGTCATCGGGTGTAAATTGCCAAGATTAGGTAATCAATTACAGGATTGTGGCAAACATGAACTGAGAATAAACTTGATTCAGAGTCAACCCAAAATTTGGTGTTATTGTTGCAACGAACTGCGCGTGCACCATGTTGGGCATGGTTTCTACAACTGGATGCCACCCCCTCCAACACCATTTACATATATATACATATATACATACTCGTAAACAGCCGGATACTATATGTATAGCAAATCGAACGGAAAGAGGAAGAAAGAGAGTCTAAAGTATGAGATGAGAAATGAGAGGATTATAGAGGGAGATGGGAGGAGAAGGAGTGGAGAAAAATGGGGACAAAAACAATGGAGCAGGACTTATGGAGAAAAACGAAGAGATGGATAGAAAGATGGAGAGAACAAACTAACAAGAAAAAAGGAACTTTAGCATTATTTCAATCGTCAGCTTGCCACAATACTGTAAACATAGTTTTGCACGGAAGGGAAGGACTATATCTGAAAGTATTGCCTGCACAACAGAAAGAAATTAAATTTCTGTTGTTCAAAATGCTAGAATAGAAGAATGAAACAACAATACTCCATTGGACATGCAATGTAAATGTGAGAGACAGTCAGAGTTTGGACGAGTTGAAGGAGAAGCTGGGTTTAAGAGGAATTTGAAGTAGTGTGCAGGAGAGAAGACTGCGTTAGTTTGAACATGTGATGTTCATGGACAATGATCATTGGGTAAAGATGTGCCAGAAAATGCTAGTGGAAGGAAGTAGTGATAGAGGTAAACCAAGAAAGACCTGGGTAGAGGTTGTGAGAGCTGGCCTCAAGTCACTGAGACTCACACAAGCGTTGACAAAGGATTGCGATGTGTGGAAAGATGCCATGCTGAGAAGGACCTGTCCAACCTATGCAAACATGGAAAAATCAATGAGGTGTGGGATCTTGTCAATTGATTTAATTGAGGTGCCTCAGACCACATCCTTTCTGTCTATAGGGTTATTTTGTCCGATTTTTGCAGTTGTTATCTATAGCAATCAGCATGTGTGTGTGTGTATACAAACACTATATACATATACACATAAATGTATGTATGGACAAAGTACTCAGAAATAAGATATTAAGATAGAAGTTATTTAGAAGGAATGTAGAAAAGTGTTATTCTATCATGTCTGTACAAGTTGCAATGATAAGGATTTATACAGTAAAAAGAATCAAAAACAATGCAATGTTTGTATGGTTGAACTGTGAAATTGTACAAACCACATTGTAGATAATAAGCATTATAAATCATGAGATATGCATGTTAAATCTGAATGACTCCTTTCCATGAAACACTGAAATGCAATTTTAGACGGATAATCAGATTTAAACACACAACATAAGAGGAAGGTAACTAAATACCGTAAGTAATTTTTTTTCTGCTCCACTAAAACTGTTACCAACTGACTTTATCATAATAATAATAGTTTCTGATTTAGGCAATTTAGACACAAGGCCAACAATTTTGGGGGAGGGGAAAGTCAATTAACCCTTTAGCATTTACATTACTCTATATTTACAATTGTATTTTCACAGTAAAGGCTTTACCACACATAATTATCTCACATAATATCGAAGCTAGGAGATTTTGATATTATTTATTTTGAGAACAATACCTTAACATCAGTATGAGTGGCCGGTTTAAACAGAAAGAGGTGAGAGAATTCTAGCCAGATATAGCCAGTTTAAATGCTAAAGGGTTAAATCGAACCCCGTGCCTTAGTGATACTTTATTTTATCATTCCCATAAGGATGAAAGGCAAAGCCAACCTCAGTGAGATTTGAACTCAGAATTTAAAGGGCCGTAACACTATGCCGCAAAGTATGTTCGCCGATGCTCTACTGATACTGCCAATCCACAATAATAATATTGGTTTCTTTATAGCCACACAGTGTTCACATTAAGAAAACATTAAAGATAGCACAGGATGGTACAGTGTGGGGTCTCGTTTGTGTCAAATAAAATTTATAACAGAGACTAAAAATTAAACATTTAAAATATCAAACATATCAATAATTGTTTCTACTTTAGACAAAAGGCCAGCAATTTGAAGGGGAGGGAAAAGTCAATTAAATTGATTCCAGTGCATTACTGGTGCTTTATTTTAACAGCAGTAAGGATGAAAGACAAAGCTAACCTCGCACATACTGTAAAGCACTCAGCATACACTGTAAAGTGGTTGGTGTTAGGAAGGGTATCCAGTTGTAGAAAGCTTGCCAAACAAGGGATTAGGAAAACCCTTCAGTTTGTGTCAAAAGACACAACTTCTCCTCAGCACTTGATATGACCGTTTGTAGTCAGGATACAGACCCTCAGCCTGTCTGGGAGGTCAGCAGCCTGGCTTCAATACTGACTTGATCTATGTAGATCCATCTAATCCTTGATAGCAGGGAAAGCAGATGGTAAATGATGAGGATGATGATGATGTACTACAAATATGGTAAGGAGGGTAAACTGTAGGTCATATGTTAGTACTTGCTCCTGTGTATTAATTTTGATGATACAAGATCTGTCTGAGTTCAAGGAAATAATGGTTTCTGATTTAGGCACAAGGCCAACAATTTTGGGGAAAGGGAAAGTCTATTAAATCGATCCAGTGCATTACATGTACTTTATTTTATCGACCCCGTAAGGATAAAAGGGAATGCTAACCATCTCAGATTTGAACTCAAAATGTCAAGGGATATAACTGTATGCTGCAAAACATGCTGTCTGATGCTCTACTGTGAAATTTGTTTTTCCTGTGATTTTTTAAAGTGTTTTGAGCCAAAATTGCATTATTCGAAACCGTCGTTCGTAAATTACTCGTTTTCGGCGGTTCCTCCACCAGAGGAAAATGGATGTAATAATAAAAATGCACGAATATTTACATCAAAGGATCTTTATATAACATTTAAGTAATCAATCGAACTAGGTAGGTATGATGGATTGGGGCTGACCTAGGACGAAAAAACACATGACTTGATATTTCTTGGATTAGGAATCGGTGCGTTGAATCCCAGTAGAAAGAGAAAAAAAAGGCTTGAATTAATTATTTGTATTTATTGCCAATATAGGTTAACTCTGATGCTAGATAAAAGAAAATATTATTTCACACAACCTATAGAAAGAAATGTTTACTCTATGCTTCTACCACCGGGTCTCTTCGACATTTCTTTTCTTGTGGGGCTATCATGGAGTGCTTAGTTAAAACAGGTCTTACCTTGACGCCATCAGAGGTTTTTAAACAGATCTTGAAAGGAGTAGAGAGCTTCTGTGCAGTTGAAAGTCGTTCGTGTGGCGGTTGTACTACAGATTTTGGCACCCAATGCGTATTAGGACCCGCCATTTTTGGTCACGTGATGTAAACTAAACCGTTACTAGTGTAAATTGCAATATGTGTATGTACATGTTCGTGTGTTCTGCTTCTGTCAATAAGCCTGATTCTGGCGTTGTGTGTATTTATTAGCTGTTCACCTGTATTTGATCTCATGTGTCTTACGTATGTGTGTGTTTATGTATTCTGACTTGATTCTGAATGTTCCTCGATTATACGTATTTAATATTGTATATTGGAAGTCGTAAATATATATATATACATTGCATTTTATATTTCCATGTATATGCATGCGTCTCTTAAATGCTCGTATATGTTCAGCCACAGGTGTATGGTAACAGTTGTATCTGTGTCTATGCATGTACATGCATCAGTTATAGTTTAGGAAAGCTTGTTTATGTGTTGGTTTTGTATTTAATAGAGAAAAGCAACAGATTTCACAAGTAATATGGGAGATAACTCTGATGTAAGTTTCAAGATGTAAAAAAAGTGAGGAAGGGAGGGAGCAGTGCCCCGCCCCCTGGCAACGAGCCCGCTTTGGCTATAGTCAGCTGGTTTTGAAAATATAATTGCGAAGCTGCAGTTCTTGTACTGGGAGTTTTTCCGTCAAGATTTCGAAACTTTCACGAGAAAGAACTCTTACATTAAATTCTAACAATTTCAGTACAAATAACGAGAGCTAACATCCAACTGTATAAATGAGGTGGACATATTGTTAAAAATAAACCTATGTGCAAGAAAAATTGTCATCTAATCCCATTGTCACTTTAATGTGAGAGTATTTTCCAAAGGGAAATATTTCTAGAAAAAATATCAATTGAAACAATATGCATGATGAATAACTAAATAAATGTTGTTCGGTACAAGATTCTGTGTCACAATGGTCAACACTAAACATGGCATCTTATTGATTTGTTTTCGTAACTAGAACTTTTAATATATTTCTATAGTTCAGGTAAGATATTTTTCTAACGAGAAAAGCAAATTAATTTTAGTATTTCTTATTTGGCGTGATATTTGATATTTATTTTTTATATTTCCAGTAATAATTTGAAGTTATTATTCTTCAACTAGTGAATACTAATCGGTGTTTTTATGTATAGAAAACCAAACCATCATACGTGTGACTACCGTTTTCTTCAAGTTGCGTAGTGAATTCTTTGTTGTAACTAACTCGAAGGAATTTGCAGTTATTCTAGGAATGCACTAAATCAATTATTCTATTTAAAAAGATTATCAGATTGCTACAAAACCGCCACCAGAGATGACCAAAAACTGGTATTGTATTCAACTAAATACATTACAGTATTGTGTTCATTTACATACATTTGTTATGAATTTATTGTTGGGTGTTCTTTTACATATATGTTCTAGTACAACTGAAAGATATTTTATATGAAATGTTTATTCAACGTAATTTTAGTTGGGGCGGGGCTCGATGAAATTGATCCCAGTACTTAATTGCGTGTTATAGAAGCCCCACCCCTCAATTTCTGTAGGAAAAATGTTTTACTCGGTCTTTTCAGGAATTTTTTTGTGATTAGATTAGTTGATAGCGCACGAAAAAAAACAACAATATTTTTTCCAACTAAAATCGAGGTTGTTGTATAAATTTTCCCTTCATTGGTACTTTATTTTACCGAAAAGATGAAAGGCAAAGTCAACCTCGACGCGATTTAAACCCAGAACATAAAGGCCTGTAACTAAATGTTGCGAAGTATTTTGTCCTACACTCTAGCAATTCTGCCAATCAATCGCTGAAGATATGGCATTGGTGAACCTTGAAAAAATACTTAAATTGAAATTTGTCAATTTTGGTTTCAACCGTAACCTGCTGTGGTTCTTATGAAATAAAAACACTCATTTTAAAGGGTTCCAATTTATATTAATATCTTCCAATGTAAATTCATATAATCATGTTAAGTTACTATCTTAGTAATAGAATTATCATTATCATTTAATCTCCATTTTCCACATGGGTTAGACGGGTTGTCATGTTATGAGACAAGTCAGGTCTAAAGACCATGTCTTGCTCATACGGATCTGTATTTTGGCCTGGTTTCTACGGCTTGATGCCCTTCCTAGCACTAACCATGTTACAGTGTGGATTTTTCATTTTTATAAATTCCTCAAGATTCTTCATTAATTCATTGAAATAGTAAGCCAGCCATAAAATAATTAGTTATTGATATTCTCATTATTTTAATTTTACCTTCTAGATGATGACATATTTGGACTATGGCTAAACCAGAACACTCACCTTTCCCATCTCCTGAAAGAGCTATATATGGATTTGCTTTCTATCTTGGTTCTTTTATCTGTCTTGGTAAGTTAGTTTTCATTTTGTAAGCAGCAGATTTCCTTTTTTGTTTCTTTACTGATTCTTATTTGAGTTTCAGTTTATCATTGTTACAAAGCAATAGATGACAGAATCGTTAGAGCAAATATGTGGCTATGTAGCTTCCTTTTCTGAAAGACTGTTTAAAAGATAATTGAGATAATTGTGCTTTCAATCTTTTATCTATATAGCTTGCTCTCTTATTTTCCTTGCTTCATCAGCTGGTCCAAGGAAACAACAAGGACCCAAATGTCATGATGACACAGCACTGGTAACATGATAAAACACACCCTGTACAATGGTAGTGCTGGTGTCACAACAAAAAGCACCCAGTTAACCATTCAATGTGGTCTTGTTAGTTCCATGACAAAAAGCACATGGTCCAACCTATAAGGGGTCATACTGGTGTCATGACAAAGAGCATCCAGTTTGCCTGTAAGTTAGTAATGTTGGTGCCATGCAAAAAAGCTCCCAGTACATGCTGTAAAGTGGTTGGCATTAAGAAGGGCATCCAGCTGTAGAAAACCCGAGCCAAAATCAGAACATACAAGAAAGACATGGTCACCAAACTAGTGTAACCTCAGTATATGACAGCCCATCTAACCCATGCAAGTATGGAAAATAAACATTAAATGATGATGGTGATAATAAAAGACTGATAAATTTAAAAAAGCTGGTACAATACGGTATAAAAATACAAAAGACAAATGACAAATAAAACAAAACCAAGTAATGTTTTACCCAATATATTTCAACATGATATTTCAGGGCTAATACCCACTTTTCAGATGTAGAGTTGAAACAGTTCAAAACAAAACGAACATTTGATGAATGATGATGATGATTCTGAGAATGAACATCATCATTTTACACCTGCTTTCTTTGCTGACATGGATTGCTCAGGTCATCAGGGTTTAACCCTTTAGCATTTACATTACTCTATATATACTATTATATTTTCATGGTAAAGGCTTTACCTCACATAATTATTTCACATAATATCAAATCTATGAGATTTTGATATTATTTATTTTGAAAACAATACTTTAACATCAGTATGAGTAGCTGGTTACAGCCGGTTTGAACAGAAAGAGGTGAGAGAATTCTGGCCGCATATGGCCGGTTTAAATGCTAAAGGGTTAAGTCAGTTCTTATTCTGAGTTAGATGGGTCAGAGAATGCTATCTTGCTCATACATTCCATTTTTGTCATAGCTTCTACAGCTGGATGCTCTTTCTAACATCAACTGCTTTACAGAGTGATTGTTGCATTTTATCATTGCACCAGTCCTCAAAGTTATCATGTCGGTAATAAGGAATAAATGTGAACCTCGCCTGAGCTTTACAGAGGGTCAGTAATTGTTAATGGTTGAAGTATTTTCTGGCCTTGAAGAGAAGAGCCAGTCGTTGAGATGTATTTCTAGCTATGTAACCTCTTAGATACATAAGTCTTTAGTAAGGAATACACAGCTTCTTTGTGCAACACAGTTAGAAAACATCATCATCATTTATTGCTTGCAAGGGTTGGAAAAATTCTGAATGTATTTTCCCAAAGATACCATGTGTTATTTCTACATCTGTATTTATCTACTTGTATATTTTCAGGCTTGTACATTGGGTGGGCCTTTATTCCTGACTACTACCTACATTCTGCAGGCTTAACATATTATCCTCAAAAGTAAGTTCTCATATAACAAGATTGTACATGTGTTCAGTGAGAAATATCGTCTCATTCCTGGTATTTTATTTCAGATTACACCTACTTATAGCATTTTTGTTACTTTATATGAGAGACACTCCCTATCTTTAAATAATATTGAAACTAATCATTTGGCTACTGCAATTCTTGTACTTAATTCAGTATCTTATCGTCCATCACTTGTGAACATGGACCCGAGATACTTGAGCTTCTCCATCTGCTTCAGTGGAACTCCATTCACATGTATAGTGCACTGAGCAGAGTTCCTTGAGATAATGTGTTTATATATATATATATATATATATATACATACTCATGCATTCATTACACTATGATGTATATTTATACACACAAATACATATCTGTTACTTTGCAATTGCAAGGAACTGGGTTCTAATCCTACATTTGTCCCTGTAAAAAGTTATTTTTCCTTTAATCATTTCTATGTAATCAACGTAAACTATAGGGTTTCTCTTATGTAAATAACTAATTTATGAAAGTAGGAATTTCTCAATTTGGAGATGACTCTTCCTGTATCCAGTAATCATAGTAAATTCTACATATCAAACCTAGTCTCTAAAACTTAAATACATACAATATTATTGATGGCACTACTGCTCTGGTCATTGGAATAAAATTGCGGGTGTGCAAAATCAGATCAATTTTATAGTCCATGGGGAGGTAAGTCTCTAAACATACACAATGACACCAAGTTCAAACGTGGGCGCTCTACCAGGTAATAAAAAACTCCAACAAAATAATCAAATTAATAAAACACGACTATATTCGCCATGATGCATTCACAACTTTATAATAAAAGATTAATAAGGAAAAATAACGAAGCAAAGATAAGATTAAACCCTGAACTTCGTGATAATCCGTTTAAAGTATTCGTGTTGTCTTGGCAGACTATGTTTGTGTATATATATATGTCAATATACCTGTACACTTGTACATATTTATGTATGCATATACCTATATATAAATTATTGTCTTATTTACAAAAATGTTTGTGTTTAATGTTTCATATTGAGTCGTATGGTTTTCTTCCATTTAATCACGACATAACTCTCAATACATCTCCCTCATTTACATGTGTCTCCCTCTGTCTTTCTTTCCTCTCTCTTTCTCTCTCCCTTACCTTTTATTCACTGAACATACCCCTCTCTCTATCAGTCTGTTTCTCCGCCTCTCTCTCTTCACATGTTACCCCTCCTTTCTCTCTCTCTCTCTCTTCTCACTAACCAAATATAAACACGCTCACCTCTCCTGGAATGAAATTGCGGGTGTGCAAAATAAGATCAATTTTACAGTCCAGGGGCAAGTAATTGTGTAAAAAATCTCGAACAAAATTATTTACTTAATAAAATACGACTATGAAACTTCAACATAATCGCCATAAAACATTCACAACTTTATAATTAAAAAAATCGATAAATAAAAAATAACGAAGTAAAGATACGATTGAACAGTAAACTTCGTGAAATTCCGTAAAAACTATTCGTGAAGTCTTGTCAGAAGATGTGTGTCTATATATATATACCTGTAAGCATGTATATATTTATGTAAGCATGTATAAAAGATTGTCTTATTTACAAAAATGTTTATCTAATATCGTGTTTAATATTTCATATTGTGTCGTCTGGTTTTCTTCCATTTAATTACGACATAACTCTCAATACACCTCCCTTCATTTACATATGTTCCTCTGTCTTTCTTTCGCCTCTCACGCAACATCTCCCTCTCATTGTCCCTTCCTTCCCTCTTTCTCTCTCCAATTGTCCCTTCTTTCCTCTCTCTCTCTATCAGTCTGTTTCTCCCTCTCTCTCTGCTTCTCTGCCTTTGTCTCTTCACATGTTACCCCCTCCTTCCACTACACTATCTCCTTTCTCTCTCTCTCTCTTCTCACCAACCAAATATAAACACGCTCACCTCTCCTGGAATGAAATTGCGGGTGTGCAAAATCAGATTAATTTTACGGTCCAGGGGGAAGTAATTGTGTAAACAAACAGAAAGACAGGAAGTCCCTACTTGGGTGCTCTACCGGGTAAAAAATCTCGAACAAAATTAATTACTTAATAAAACACGACTATGAAACTTCAACATATTCGCCATAAAACATTCACAACTTTATAATAAAACATTAATAAGGAAAAATAACGAAGTAAAGATAAGATTAAACCCTAAACCTCGTGATATTCCGTTTAAAGTATTCGTGGTCTTGGCAGACGATGTTTGTGTATATTTATACGTAAATATACCTGTATACTTGTACATATTTATGTATGCATATACCTATATATAAATTATTGTCGTATTTACAAAAATGTTTATCTAATATCGTGTTTAATATTTCATATTGTGTTCTCTGCTTTTCATCCATTTAATCACGACATAACTCTCAATACATCTCCCTTCATTTACGTGACTCTCTCTCTGTCTTCCTTTCCCCTCCCCACATGCTCTCCTTTCCCTCTCTCTCATTGTCCATTCGTTCCCTCTCTCTCTCCCATTGTCCCTTCTTTCAGCTCTCTGCCTTACCTTTTATTCACTGAACATACTCCTCTCTCTATCAGTTTGTTTCTCCCCCTCTCTTCACATGTTACCCCCACCTTCCACTACGCTATCTCCTTTCTCTCTTCTCACCAACCAAATATAAACACGCTCACCGCTTCTGGAATGATATTGCGGGTGTGCAAAATCAGATCAATTTTACGGTCCAGGGGGAAGTAATTGTGTAAAAAAACAGAGAGACAGGAAGTTGCTACTTGGGCACTCTACCGGGTAAAAAATCTCGAACAAAATTATTTACTTAATAAAATACAACTATGAAACTTCAACATATTCGCCATGAAACATTCACAACTTTATAATAAAGAATTGATAAATAAAAAATAACGAAGTAAAGGTAAGATTGAACCCTAAACTTCGTGAAATTCCGTTAAAGCTATTCGTGTAGTCTTGGCAGACGATGTGTGTGTGTATATATATAAATATACCTGTAAACATGTATATATTTATGTATGCATATATAAATTATTCTCTTATTTACAAAACTATTTAACTAATATCGTGTCGTCTGGTTTCCTTCCATTTAATTACGACATAACTCTGAACACACCTCCCCTTCATTTACATTCTCTCTCTCTCCCCTCTCACGCAGCCTTTACTCTGTTTTTTCTCTCAGTGTCCCTTCTTCGTTCCCTCTCTCTGCTTTACCTCCTATTCACTCAACATCCCTCTCTCTATATCTGTCTGTCCGTCTCTCTCTCTCCTTACAGCTTACCCTCTCTTGTTCTCACCAACCAAATATAAACACGGTCACCTCTCAGTTCTCTCTCCTAGAATAAATTTGCGTGTGTGCAAAATCAGATTAATTTTACAGTCCAGGGGGACGTAATTGTGTAAACAAACAGAGTGACAGGAAGTCCCTACTTGGGCGCTCTACCAGATAGAAAAATCTAGAACAGAATAAGTTAATTAATAAAACACGACTATGAAACATCAACATATTCGCCATAAAATATTCACAACTTTATAATAAAACATTGATAAATAAAAAATAACGAAGTAAAGGTAAGACTTCGTGAAATTCCGTTAATGCTCTTCGTGTTGTCTTGGCAGACTATGTTTGTGTATATATATATACCTGTACACTTGTACATATTTATGTATGCATATACCTATATATAAATTATTGTCTTATTTACAAAAATGTTTGTGTTTAATGTTTCATATTGAGTCGTATGGTTTTCTTCGATTTAATCACGACATAACTCTCAATACATCTCCCTCATTTACATGTCTCTCTCTCTCTCTCTGTCTTTCTTCCCCCTCTCTCTATCAGTCTGTTTCTCCGCCTCTCTCTGTCTGTTTCTCCGCCTCTCTCTGTCTGTTTCTCCGCCTCTCTCTGTCTGTTTCTCCGCCTCTCTCTGTCTGTTTCTCCGCCTCTCTCTATCAGTCTGTTTCTCCGCCTCTCTCTATCAGTCTGTGTCTCCGCCTCTCTCTATCAGTCTGTGTCTCCGCCTCTCTCTATCAGTCTGTGTCTCCGCCTCTCTCTATCAGTCTGCTTCTCCGTCTCTCTCTCTCTTCTCACGAACCAAAAATAAACACGCTCACCTCTCCTGGAATGAAATTGCGGGTGTGCAAAATCAGATTAATTTTACAGTCCAGGGGGAAGTAATTGTGTAAAAAATCTCGAACAAAATTAATTACTTAATAAAACACGACTATGAAACTTGAACATAATCGCCATAAAACATTCACAAATTTATAATAAAAAATTAATAAATAAAAAATAACGAAGTAAAGGTAAGATTGAACCCTAAACTTCGTGAAATTCCGTTAAAGCTATTAGTGTAGTCTTGGCAGACGATGTGTGTGTGTGTATATATATAAATATACCTGTAAACATATTTATGTATGCATATATAAATTATTCTCTTATTTACAAAACTATTTAACTAATATCGTGTCGTCTGGTTTCCTTCCATTTAATTACGACATAACTTTGAACACACCTCCCCTTCATTTACATTCTCTCTCTCTCCCCTCTCACGCAGCCTTTACTCTGTTTTTTCTCTCAGTGTCCCTTCTTCGTTCCCTCTCTCTGCTTTACCTCCTATTCACTCAACATCCCTCTCTCTATATCTGTCTGTCCGTCTCTCTTACCCTCTCTTGTTCTCACCAACCAAATATAAACACGGTCACCTCTCAGTTCTCTCTCCTAGAATAAATTTGCGGGTGTGCAAAATCAGATTAATTTTACAGTCCAGGGGGACGTAATTGTGTAAACAAACAGAGTGATAGGAAGTCCCTACTTGGGCGCTCTACCAGATAGAAAAATCTCGAACAGAATAAGTTAATTAATAAAACACGACTATGAAACATCAACATATTCGCCATAAAACATTCACAACTTTATAATAAAACATTGATAAATAAAAAATAACGAAGTAAAGATACAATTGAACACAAAACTTCGTGAAATTCCGTAAAAACTTCGTGAAGTCTTGATAGACGATGTGTGTCTATATATATATACCTGTAAGCGTGTATATATTTATGTATGCATGTATAGATGATTGTCTTATTTACAAAAATGTTTATCTAATATCGTGTTTAATATTTCATATTGTGTCGTCTAGTTTTCTTCCATTTAATCACGACATAACTCTCAATACACTTTCCTTCATTTACATGTCACTCTCTCTCTCTCTGGCTTTTATTCACTGAACATACCCCTCTCTTCTTCTCTGCCTTTCTCTCTTCACATGTTACCCCCTCCTTCCACTACGCTATATCCTTTCTCTCTCTCCTCACCAACCAAATATAAACACGCTCACTTCTCCTGGAATGAAATTGCGGGTGTGCAAAATCAGATCAATTTTACAGTCCAGGGGGACGTAATTGTGAAAACAAACAGAAAGACAGGAAGTCCCTACTTGGGCGCTCTACCGGGTAAAAAATCTCGAACTGAATAAGTTAATTAATAAAACACGACTATGAAACTTCAACATATTCGCCATAAAATATTCACAACTTTATAATAAAACATTGATAAATAAAAAATAACGAAGTAAAGGTAAGACTTCGTGAAATTCCGTTAATGCTCTTCGTGTTGTCTTGGCAGACTATGTTTGTGTATATATATATACCTGTACACTTGTACATATTTATGTATGCATATACCTATATATAAATTATTGTCTTATTTACAAAAATGTTTGTGTTTAATGTTTCATATTGAGTCGTATGGTTTTCTTCCATTTAATCACGACATAACTCTCAATACATCTCCCTCATTTACATGTCTCTCTCTCTCTCTCTGTCTTTCTTCCCCCTCTCTCTATCAGTCTGTTTCTCCGCCTCTCTCTGTCTGTTTATCCGCCTTTCTCTATCAGTCTGCTTCTCCGTCTCTCTCTCTCTCTTCTCACCAACCAAAAATAAACACGCTCACCTCTCCTGGAATGAAATTGCGGGTGTGCAAAATCAGATTAATTTTACAGTCCAGGGGGAAGTAATTGTGTAAAAAATCTCGAACAAAATTAATTACTTAATAAAACACGACTATGAAACTTGAACATAATCGCCATAAAACATTCACAACTTTATAATAAAACATTAATAAATAAAAAATAACGAAGTAAAGGTAAGATTGAACCCTAAACTTCGTGAAATTCCGTTAAAGCTATTAGTGTAGTCTTGGCAGACGATGTGTGTGTGTGTATATATATAAATATACCTGTAAACATATTTATGTATGCATATATAAATTATTCTCTTATTTACAAAACTATTTAACTAATATCGTGTCGTCTGGTTTCCTTCCATTTAATTACGACATAACTCTGAACACACCTCCCCTTCATTTACATTCTCTCTCTCTCCCCTCTCACGTTGCCTTTACTCTGTTTTTTTTCTCTCATTGTCCCTTCTTCGTTCCCTCTCTCTGCTTTACCTCCTATTTACTCAACATCCCTCTCTCTATATCTGTCTGACCGTCTCTCTCTCTCCCTGTCCTTACATCTTACCCTCTCTTGTTCTCTCTCTTTCTCACCAACCAAATATAAACACGGTCACCTCTCAGTTCTCTCTCCTAGAATAAATTTGCGGGTGTGCAAAATCAGATTAGTTTTACAGTCCAGGGGGACGTAATTGTGTAAACAAACAGAGTGATAGGAAGTCGCTACTTGGGCGCTCTACCAGATAGAAAAATCTCGAACAGAATAAGTTAATTAATAAAACACGACTATGAAACATTCACAACTTTATAATAAAACATTGATAAATAAAAAATAACGAAGTAAAGATACGATTGAACACAAAACTTCGTGAAATTCCGTAAAAACTATTCGTGAAGTCTTGACAGACGATGTGTCTATGTATATATACACCTGTAAGCATGTATAAATGTTTGTCTTATTTACAAAAATGTTTATCTAATATCATGTTTAATATTGTGTCGTCTAGTTTTCTTCCATTTAATCACGACATAACTCTCAATACACTTCCCTTCATTTACATGTCTCTCTCTGGCTTTCTTTCCTCTCTTTCTCTTTTATTCACTGAACATACCCCCTCCTTCCACTACGCTATCTCCTCTCTCTCTTCTCACCAACCAAATATAAACACGCTCACCTCTCCTGGAATGAAATTGCGGGTGTGCAAAATCAGATTAATTTTACAGTCCAGGGGGAAGTAATTGTGTAAACAAACAGAAAGACAGGAAGTCCCTACTTGGGCGCTCTACCGGGTAAAAAATCTCGAACAGAATAAGTTAATTAATAAAACACGACTATGAAACATCAACATATTCGCCATAAAACATTCACAAATTTATAATAAAACATTGATAAATAAAAAATAACGAAGTAAAGGTAAGACTTCGTGAAATTCCGTTAATGCTCTTCGTGTTGTCTTGGCTGACTAACGGAATATAAACACGCTCACCTCTCCTGGAATGAAATTGCGGGTGTGCAAAATCAGATCAATTTTACGGTGCAGGGGGAAGTAATTATGTAAAAATTCTCGAACAAAATTATTTACTTAATAAAATACGACTATGAAACTTCAACATAATCTCCATAAAACATTCACAACTTTATAATAAAACATTGATAAATAAAAAATAACGAAGTAAAGGTAAGACTTCGTGAAATTCCGTTAATGCTATTCGTGTTGTCTTGGCTGACTAACGGAATATAGACACGCTCACCTCTCCTGGAATGAAATTGCGGGTGTGCAAAATCAGATCAATTTTACGGTGCAGGGGGAAGTAATTATGTAAAAATTCTCGAACAAAATTATTTACTTAATAAAATACGACTATGAAACTTCAACATAATCTCCATAAAACATTCACAACTTTATAATAAAACATTGATAAATAAAAAATAACGAAGTAAAGGTAAGACTTCGTGAAATTCCGTTAATGCTATTCGTGTTGTCTTGGCAGACTAACGGAATTTCACGAAGTCTTACCTTTACTTCGTTATTTTTTATTTATCAATGTTTCATTATAAAGTTGTGAATGTTTTATGGCGAATATGTTGAAGTTTCATAGTCGTGTTTTATTAAGTAATTAATTTTGTTCGAGATTTTTTACACAATTACTTGCCCCTGGACCGTAAAATTGATCTGATTTTGCACACCCGCAATTTCATTCCAGGAGAGGTGAGCGTGTTTATATTTGGTAGATGAGAAGAGAGAGAGAAAAAGGAGGGGTAACATGTGAAGAGAGAGAAGCGGAGAAACAGACTGATAGAGAGAGAGGGATATGTTCAGTGAATAAAAGGTAAGGGAGAGAGAAAGAGAGGGGAAAGAAAGACAGAGAGAGAGAGAGACATGTAAATGAGGGAGATGTATTGAGAGTTATGTCGTGATTAAATGGAAGAAAACCATACGACTCAATATGAAACATTAAACACAAACATTTTTGTAAATAAGACAATAATTTATATATAGGTATATGCATACATAAATATGTACAAGTATACAGGTATATTTACATATACACAAACATAGTCTGCCAAAACAACACGAATAGCATTAACGGAATTTCACGAAGTCTTAACTTTACTTCGTTATTTTTTATTTATCAATGTTTTATTATAAAGTTGTGAATGTTTTATGGCGAATATGTTGAAGTTTCATAGTCGTGTGTTATTAAGTAATTAATTTTGTTCGAGATTTTTTACCCGGTAGAGCGCCCAAGTAGGGACTTCCTGTCTTTCTGTTTGTTTACACAATTACTTCCCCCTGGACTCTAAAATTGATCTGATTTTGCACACCCGCAATTTCATTCCAGGAGAGGTGAGCGTGTTTATATTTGGTTGGTGAGAAATAGAGAGCGTAAGAAGTTAGTGTAGTGGAAGAAGGGGGTAAGATGTAAGGAGAACGAGAGAGAGGGATGTTGAGTGAATAGGAGGTAAAGCAGAGAGAGGGACCGAGGAAGGGACAATGAGAGAGAAAAACCAGAGTAAGGGCTGTGTGAGGGGGGAAAGAGAGAGAGACAGAAAGACCGTATGTAAATGAAGGGGAGCTGTGTTCAGAGTTATGTCGTAATTAAATGGAAGGAAACTAGACGACAAAATATTAGTTAAATAGTTTTGTAAATAAGAGAATAATTTATATACATGCATACATAAATATATACATGTTTACAGGTATATTTATATATATACACACACACACACATCGTCTGCCAAGACTACACGAATAGCTTTAACGGAATTTGACGAAGTTTAGGGTTCAATCTTACCTTTACATCGTTATTTTTTATTTATCGATTTTTTTATTATAAAGTTGTGAATGTTTTATGGCGATTATGTTGAAGTTTCATAGTCGTATTTTATCAAGTAAATAATTTTGTTCGAGTTTTTTTACACAATTACTTCCCCCTGGACTGTAAAATTGATCTGATTTTGCACACCCGCAATTTCATTCCAGGAGAGGTGAGCGTGTTTATATTTGGTTAGTGAGAAGAGAGAGGCGGAGAAACAGAATGATAGAGAGAGGGGTATGTTCAGTGAATAAAAGGTAAGGCCGAGAGAGACACATGTAAATGGATGGAAGTGTATTGAGTGTTATGTCGTGATTAAATGGAAGAAAACCATACGACTCAATATGAAACATTAAACACAAACATTTTTTAAATAAGACAATAATTTATATATAGGTATATTTACATATATATATACACAAACATACTCTGCCAAGACATCACGAATAGCATTAACGGAATTTCACGAAGTCTTACCTTTACTTCGCTATTTTTTATTTATCAATGTTTTATTATAAAGTTGTGAATGTTTTATGGCGAATATGTTGAAGTTTCATAGTCGTGTTTTATTAAGTAATTAATTTTGTTCGAGATTTTTTACCCGGTAGAGCGCCCAAGTAGGGACTTCCTGTCTTTCTGTTTGTTTACACAATTACTTCCCCCTGGACTGTAAAATTAATCTGATTTTGCACACCCGCAAATTTATTCTAGGAGAGAGAACTGAGAGGTGACCGTGTTTATATTTGGTTGGTGAGAACAAGAGAGGGTAAGATGTAAGGAGAGAGAGAGACGGACAGACAGATATAGAGAGAGGGATGTTGAGTGAATAGGAGGTAAAGCAGAGAGAGGGAACGAAGAAGGGACAATGAGAGAAAAAACAGAGTAAAGGCTGCGTGAGAGGGGAGAGAGAGAGAATGTAAATGAAGGGGAGGTGTGTTCAGAGTTATGTCGTAATTAAATGGAAGGAAACCAGACGACACGAAATTAGTTAAATAGTTTTGTAAATAAGAGAATAATTTATATATGCATACATAAATATATACATGTTTACAGGTATATTTATATATATACACACACACATCGTCTGCCAAGACTACACGAATAGCTTTAACGGAATTTCACGAAGTTTAGGGTTCAATCTTACCTTTACATCGTTATTTTTTATTTATTAATTTTTTATTATAAATTTGTGAATGTTTCATGGCGATTATGTTCAAGTTTCATAGTCGTATTTTATTAAGTAATCAATTTTGTTCGAGATTTTTTTACACATTTACTTCCCCCTGGACTGTAAAATTGATCTGATTTTGCACACACGCAAATTTATTCTGGGAGAGAGAACTGAGAGGTGGCCGTGTTTATATTTGGTTGGTGAGAAATAGAGAGCGCAAGAAGATAGTGTAGTGGAAGAAGGGGGTAAGATGTAAGGAGAGCGAGAGAGAGAGGGATGTTGAGTGAATAGGAGGTAAAGCAGAGAGAGGGAACGAACAGAGTAAAGGCTGTGTGAGAGGGTAAAGAGAGAGACAGAGAGTAAGACCGTATGTAAATGAAGGGGAGGTGTGTTCAGAGTTACGTCGTAATTAAATGGAAGGAAACCAGACGACAGGATATTAGTTAAATAGTTTTGTAAATAAGAGAATAATTTATATATGCATACATAAATATATGTTTACAGTTATATTTATATATATACACACACACACATCGTCTGTCAAGACTACACGAATAGCTTTAACGGAATTTCACGAAGTTTAGGGTTCAATCTTACCTTTACATCGTTATTTTTTATTTATTATTTTTTTTATTATAAAGTTGTGAATGTTTTATGGTGATTATGTTGAAATTTCATAGTTGTATTTTATTAAGTAATTAATTTTGTTCGAGATTTTTTACACAATTACTTCCCCCTGGACTGTAAAATTAATCTGATTCTGCACACCCGCAATTTCATTCCAGGAGAGGTGAGCGTGTTTATATTTGGTTGGTGAGAAGAGAGAGAGAGAAAGGAGGGGTAACATGTGAAGAGAGAGAGGCAGAGAAACAGACTGATAGAGAGAGGGGAAAGAAAGACAGAGAAAAAGACACATGTAAATGAGGGAGATGTATTGAGAGTTATGTCGTGATTAAATGGAAGAAAACCATACGACTCAATATGAAACATTAAACACAAACATTTTTGTAAATAAGACAATAATTTATATATAGGTATATGCATACATAAATATGTACAAGTGTACAGGTATATTTACATATATATATACACAAACATAGTCTGCCAAGACAACACGAAGAGCATTAACGGAATTTCACGAAGTCTTACCTTTACTTCGTTATTTTTTATTTATCAATGTTTTATTATAAAGTTGTGAATGTTTTATGGCGAATATGTTGATGTTTCATAGTCGTGTTTTATTAATTAACTTATTCTGTTCGAGATTTTTTACCCGGTACAGCGCCCAAGTAGGGACTTCCTGTCTTTCTGTTTGTTTACACAATTACTTCCCCCTGGACTGTAAAATTAATCTGATTTTGCACACACGCAATTTCATTCCAGGAGAGGTGAGCGTGTTTATATTTGGTTGGTGAGAAGAGAGAGAGAAAGAGGATAGCGTAGTGGAAGGAGGGGGTAACATGTGAAGAGAGAAAGGCAGAGTAGAAGAAAGAGAAGCAGACTGATAGAGAGAGGAAAGAAGGGACAATGAGAGAGAGAAGGAGAGGTTGTGTGAGAGAGGAAAGAAAGACAGAGAGAGACATGTAAATGAAGGGAGATGTATTGAGAGTTATGTCGTGATTAAATGGAAGAAAACTAGACGACACAATATTAAATATTAAACATTTTTGTAAATAAGACAATCATTTATACATGCATACATAAATATATACATGCTTACAGGTATATATATATAGACACACATCTTCTGTCAAGACTTCACGAATAGTTTTTACGGAATTTCACGAAGTTAGTGTTCAATCGTATCTTTATTTCGTTATTTTTTATTTATCGATTTTTTTATTATAAAGTTATGAATCTTTTATGGCGATTATGTTGAAGTTTCATAGTCGTATTTTATTAAGTAAATAATTTTGTTCGAGATTTTTTACACAATTACTTGCCCCTGGACCGTAAAATTGATCTGATTTTGCACACCCGCAATTTCATTCCAGGAGAGGTGAGCCTGTTTATATTTGGTTGGTGAGAAGAGAGAGAGAAAGGAGATAGCGTAGTGGAAGGAGGGGGTAACATGTGAAGAGAGAAAGGCAGAGAAGAAGAGAGGGGTATGTTCAGTGAATAAAAGCCAAAGAGAGAAAGAGAGGAAAGAAAGACAGAGGAGACATGTAAATGAAGGGAGGTGTATTGAGAGTTATGTCGTAATTAAATGGAAGAAAACTACACGACACAATATGAAATATTAAACACGATATTAGATAAACATTTTTGTAAATAAGACAATCATTTATACATCCATACATAAATATATACATGCTTACAGGTATATATATATATAGACACACATCGTCTATCAAGACTTCACGAAGTTTTTACGGAATTTCACGAAGTTTTGTGTTCAATCGTATCTTTACTTCGTTATTTTTTATTTATCAATGTTTTATTATAAAGTTGTGAATGTTTCATAGTCGTGTTTTATTAATTAACTTATTCTGTTCGAGATTTTTCTATCTGGTAGAGCGCCCAAGTAGGGACTTCCTGTCACTCTGTTTGTTTACACAATTACGTCCCCCTGGACTGTAAAATTAATCTGATTTTGCACACCCGCAAATTTATTCTAGGAGAGAGAACTGAGAGGTGAGCGTGTTTATATTTGGTTGGTGAGAAAGAGAGAGAACAAGAGAGGGTAAGATGTAAGGACAGGGAGAGAGAGGGATGTTGAGTGAATAGGAGGTAAAGCAGAGAGAGGGAACGAAGAAGGGACAATGAGAGAAAAAACAGAGTAAAGGCTGCGTGAGAGGGGAGAGAGAGAGAATGTAAATGAAGGGGAGGTGTGTTCAGAGTTATGTCGTAATTAAATGGAAGGAAACCAGACGACAGGATATTAGTTAAATAGTTTTGTAAATAAGAGAATAATTTATATATACATACATAAATATATACATGTTTACAGGTATATTTATATATATACACACACACATCGTCTGCCAAGACTACACGAATAGCTTTAACGGAATTTCACGAAGTTTAGGGTTCAATCTTACCTTTACATCGTTATTTTTTATTATAAATTTGTGAATGTTTCATGGCGATTATGTTCAAGTTTCATAGTCGTATTTTATTAAGTAATCAATTTTGTTCGAGATTTTTTTACACATTTACTTCCCCCTGGACTGTAAAATTGATCTGATTTTGCACACACGCAAATTTATTCTGGGAGAGAGAACTGAGAGGTGGCCGTGTTTATAATTGGTTGGTGAGAAATAGAGAGCGCAAGAAGATAGTGTAGTGGAAGAAGGGGGTAAGATGTAAGGAGAGCGAGAGAGAGAGGGATGTTGAGTGAATAGGAGGTAAAGCAGAGAGAGGGAACGAACAGAGTAAAGGCTGTGTGAGAGGGTAAAGAGAGAGACAGAGAGTAAGACCGTATGTAAATGAAGGGGAGGTGTGTTCAGAGTTACGTCGTAATTAAATGGAAGGAAACCAGACGACAGGATATTAGTTAAATAGTTTTGTAAATAAGAGAATAATTTATATATGCATACATAAATATATGTTTACAGTTATATTTATATATATACACACACACACATCGTCTGTCAAGACTACACGAATAGCTTTAACGGAATTTCACGAAGTTTAGGGTTCGATCTTACCTTTACATTGTTATTTTTTATTTATTATTTTTTTTATTATAAAGTTGTGAATGTTTTATGGTGATTATGTTGAAGTTTCATAGTTGTATTTTATTAAGTAATTAATTTTGTTCGAGATTTTTTACACAATTACTTCCCCCTGGACTGTAAAATTAATCTGATTCTGCACACCCGCAATTTCATTCCAGGAGAGGTGAGCGTGTTTATATTTGGTTGGTGAGAAGAGAGAGAGAGAAAGGAGGGGTAACATGTGAAGAGAGAGAGGCGGAGAAACAGACTGATAGAGAGAGGGGAAAGAAAGACAGAGAAAAAGACACATGTAAATGAGGGAGATGTATTGAGAGTTATGTCGTGATTAAATGGAAGAAAACCATACGACTCAATATGAAACATTAAACACAAACATTTTTGTAAATAAGACAATAATTTATATATAGGTATATGCATACATAAATATGTACAAGTGTACAGGTATATTTACATATATATATACACAAACATAGTCTGCCAAGACAACACGAAGAGCATTAACGGAATTTCACGAAGTCTTACCTTTACTTCGTTATTTTTTATTTATCAATGTTTTATTATAAAGTTGTGAATGTTTTATGGCGAATATGTTGATGTTTCATAGTCGTGTTTTATTAATTAACTTATTCTGTTCGAGATTTTTTACCCGGTACAGCGCCCAAGTAGGGACTTCCTGTCTTTCTGTTTGTTTACACAATTACTTCCCCCTGGACTGTAAAATTAATCTGATTTTGCACACACGCAATTTCATTCCAGGAGAGGTGAGCGTGTTTATATTTGGTTGGTGAGAAGAGAGAGAGAAAGAGGATAGCGTAGTGGAAGGAGGGGGTAACATGTGAAGAGAGAAAGGCAGAGTAGAAGAAAGAGAAGCAGACTGATAGAGAGAGGAAAGAAGGGACAATGAGAGAGAGAAGGAGAGGTTGTGTGAGAGAGGAAAGAAAGACAGAGAGAGACATGTAAATGAAGGGAGATGTATTGAGAGTTATGTCGTGATTAAATGGAAGAAAACTAGACGACACAATATTAAATATTAAACATTTTTGTAAATAAGACAATCATTTATACATGCATACATAAATATATACATGCTTACAGGTATATATATATAGACACACATCTTCTGTCAAGACTTCACGAATAGTTTTTACGGAATTTCACGAAGTTAGTGTTCAATCGTATCTTTATTTCGTTATTTTTTATTTATCGATTTTTTTATTATAAAGTTATGAATCTTTTATGGCGATTATGTTGAAGTTTCATAGTCGTATTTTATTAAGTAAATAATTTTGTTCGAGATTTTTTACACAATTACTTGCCCCTGGACCGTAAAATTGATCTGATTTTGCACACCCGCAATTTCATTCCAGGAGAGGTGAGCCTGTTTATATTTGGTTGGTGAGAAGAGAGAGAGAAAGGAGATAGCGTAGTGGAAGGAGGGGGTAACATGTGAAGAGAGAAAGGCAGAGAAGAAGAGAGGGGTATGTTCAGTGAATAAAAGCCAAAGAGAGAAAGAGAGGAAAGAAAGACAGAGGAGACATGTAAATGAAGGGAGGTGTATTGAGAGTTATGTCGTAATTAAATGGAAGAAAACTACACGACACAATATGAAATATTAAACACGATATTAGATAAACATTTTTGTAAATAAGACAATCATTTATACATCCATACATAAATATATACATGCTTACAGGTATATATATATATAGACACACATCGTCTATCAAGACTTCACGAAGTTTTTACGGAATTTCACGAAGTTTTGTGTTCAATCGTATCTTTACTTCGTTATTTTTTATTTATCAATGTTTTATTATAAAGTTGTGAATGTTTCATAGTCGTGTTTTATTAATTAACTTATTCTGTTCGAGATTTTTCTATCTGGTAGAGCGCCCAAGTAGGGACTTCCTGTCACTCTGTTTGTTTACACAATTACGTCCCCCTGGACTGTAAAATTAATCTGATTTTGCACACCCGCAAATTTATTCTAGGAGAGAGAACTGAGAGGTGAGCGTGTTTATATTTGGTTGGTGAGAAAGAGAGAGAACAAGAGAGGGTAAGATGTAAGGACAGGGAGAGAGAGGGATGTTGAGTGAATAGGAGGTAAAGCAGAGAGAGGGAACGAAGAAGGGACAATGAGAGAAAAAACAGAGTAAAGGCTGCGTGAGAGGGGAGAGAGAGAGAATGTAAATGAAGGGGAGGTGTGTTCAGAGTTATGTCGTAATTAAATGGAAGGAAACCAGACGACAGGATATTAGTTAAATAGTTTTGTAAATAAGAGAATAATTTATATATACATACATAAATATATACATGTTTACAGGTATATTTATATATATACACACACACATCGTCTGCCAAGACTACACGAATAGCTTTAACGGAATTTCACGAAGTTTAGGGTTCAATCTTACCTTTACATCGTTATTTTTTATTATAAATTTGTGAATGTTTCATGGCGATTATGTTCAAGTTTCATAGTCGTATTTTATTAAGTAATCAATTTTGTTCGAGATTTTTTTACACATTTACTTCCCCCTGGACTGTAAAATTGATCTGATTTTGCACACACGCAAATTTATTCTGGGAGAGAGAACTGAGAGGTGGCCGTGTTTATAATTGGTTGGTGAGAAATAGAGAGCGCAAGAAGATAGTGTAGTGGAAGAAGGGGGTAAGATGTAAGGAGAGCGAGAGAGAGAGGGATGTTGAGTGAATAGGAGGTAAAGCAGAGAGAGGGAACGAACAGAGTAAAGGCTGTGTGAGAGGGTAAAGAGAGAGACAGAGAGTAAGACCGTATGTAAATGAAGGGGAGGTGTGTTCAGAGTTACGTCGTAATTAAATGGAAGGAAACCAGACGACAGGATATTAGTTAAATAGTTTTGTAAATAAGAGAATAATTTATATATGCATACATAAATATATGTTTACAGTTATATTTATATATATACACACACACACATCGTCTGTCAAGACTACACGAATAGCTTTAACGGAATTTCACGAAGTTTAGGGTTCGATCTTACCTTTACATTGTTATTTTTTATTTATTATTTTTTTTATTATAAAGTTGTGAATGTTTTATGGTGATTATGTTGAAGTTTCATAGTTGTATTTTATTAAGTAATTAATTTTGTTCGAGATTTTTTACACAATTACTTCCCCCTGGACTGTAAAATTAATCTGATTCTGCACACCCGCAATTTCATTCCAGGAGAGGTGAGCGTGTTTATATTTGGTTGGTGAGAAGAGAGAGAGAGAAAGGAGGGGTAACATGTGAAGAGAGAGAGGCGGAGAAACAGACTGATAGAGAGAGGGGAAAGAAAGACAGAGAAAAAGACACATGTAAATGAGGGAGATGTATTGAGAGTTATGTCGTGATTAAATGGAAGAAAACCATACGACTCAATATGAAACATTAAACACAAACATTTTTGTAAATAAGACAATAATTTATATATAGGTATATGCATACATAAATATGTACAAGTGTACAGGTATATTTACATATATATATACACAAACATAGTCTGCCAAGACAACACGAAGAGCATTAACGGAATTTCACGAAGTCTTACCTTTACTTCGTTATTTTTTATTTATCAATGTTTTATTATAAAGTTGTGAATGTTTTATGGCGAATATGTTGATGTTTCATAGTCGTGTTTTATTAATTAACTTATTCTGTTCGAGATTTTTTACCCGGTACAGCGCCCAAGTAGGGACTTCCTGTCTTTCTGTTTGTTTACACAATTACTTCCCCCTGGACTGTAAAATTAATCTGATTTTGCACACACGCAATTTCATTCCAGGAGAGGTGAGCGTGTTTATATTTGGTTGGTGAGAAGAGAGAGAGAAAGAGGATAGCGTAGTGGAAGGAGGGGGTAACATGTGAAGAGAGAAAGGCAGAGTAGAAGAAAGAGAAGCAGACTGATAGAGAGAGGAAAGAAGGGACAATGAGAGAGAGAAGGAGAGGTTGTGTGAGAGAGGAAAGAAAGACAGAGAGAGACATGTAAATGAAGGGAGATGTATTGAGAGTTATGTCGTGATTAAATGGAAGAAAACTAGACGACACAATATTAAATATTAAACATTTTTGTAAATAAGACAATCATTTATACATGCATACATAAATATATACATGCTTACAGGTATATATATATAGACACACATCTTCTGTCAAGACTTCACGAATAGTTTTTACGGAATTTCACGAAGTTAGTGTTCAATCGTATCTTTATTTCGTTATTTTTTATTTATCGATTTTTTTATTATAAAGTTATGAATCTTTTATGGCGATTATGTTGAAGTTTCATAGTCGTATTTTATTAAGTAAATAATTTTGTTCGAGATTTTTTACACAATTACTTGCCCCTGGACCGTAAAATTGATCTGATTTTGCACACCCGCAATTTCATTCCAGGAGAGGTGAGCCTGTTTATATTTGGTTGGTGAGAAGAGAGAGAGAAAGGAGATAGCGTAGTGGAAGGAGGGGGTAACATGTGAAGAGAGAAAGGCAGAGAAGAAGAGAGGGGTATGTTCAGTGAATAAAAGCCAAAGAGAGAAAGAGAGGAAAGAAAGACAGAGGAGACATGTAAATGAAGGGAGGTGTATTGAGAGTTATGTCGTAATTAAATGGAAGAAAACTACACGACACAATATGAAATATTAAACACGATATTAGATAAACATTTTTGTAAATAAGACAATCATTTATACATCCATACATAAATATATACATGCTTACAGGTATATATATATATAGACACACATCGTCTATCAAGACTTCACGAAGTTTTTACGGAATTTCACGAAGTTTTGTGTTCAATCGTATCTTTACTTCGTTATTTTTTATTTATCAATGTTTTATTATAAAGTTGTGAATGTTTCATAGTCGTGTTTTATTAATTAACTTATTCTGTTCGAGATTTTTCTATCTGGTAGAGCGCCCAAGTAGGGACTTCCTGTCACTCTGTTTGTTTACACAATTACGTCCCCCTGGACTGTAAAATTAATCTGATTTTGCACACCCGCAAATTTATTCTAGGAGAGAGAACTGAGAGGTGACCGTGTTTATATTTGGTTGGTGAGAAAGAGAGAGAACAAGAGAGGGTAAGATGTAAGGACAGGGAGAGAGAGGGATGTTGAGTGAATAGGAGGTAAAGCAGAGAGAGGGAACGAAGAAGGGACAATGAGAGAAAAAACAGAGTAAAGGCTGCGTGAGAGGGGAGAGAGAGAGAATGTAAATGAAGGGGAGGTGTGTTCAGAGTTATGTCGTAATTAAATGGAAGGAAACCAGACGACAGGATATTAGTTAAATAGTTTTGTAAATAAGAGAATAATTTATATATACATACATAAATATATACATGTTTACAGGTATATTTATATATATACACACACACATCGTCTGCCAAGACTACACGAATAGCTTTAACGGAATTTCACGAAGTTTAGGGTTCAATCTTACCTTTACATCGTTATTTTTTATTATAAATTTGTGAATGTTTCATGGCGATTATGTTCAAGTTTCATAGTCGTATTTTATTAAGTAATCAATTTTGTTCGAGATTTTTTTACACATTTACTTCCCCCTGGACTGTAAAATTGATCTGATTTTGCACACACGCAAATTTATTCTGGGAGAGAGAACTGAGAGGTGGCCGTGTTTATAATTGGTTGGTGAGAAATAGAGAGCGCAAGAAGATAGTGTAGTGGAAGAAGGGGGTAAGATGTAAGGAGAGCGAGAGAGAGAGGGATGTTGAGTGAATAGGAGGTAAAGCAGAGAGAGGGAACGAACAGAGTAAAGGCTGTGTGAGAGGGTAAAGAGAGAGACAGAGAGTAAGACCGTATGTAAATGAAGGGGAGGTGTGTTCAGAGTTACGTCGTAATTAAATGGAAGGAAACCAGACGACAGGATATTAGTTAAATAGTTTTGTAAATAAGAGAATAATTTATATATGCATACATAAATATATGTTTACAGTTATATTTATATATATACACACACACACATCGTCTGTCAAGACTACACGAATAGCTTTAACGGAATTTCACGAAGTTTAGGGTTCGATCTTACCTTTACATTGTTATTTTTTATTTATTATTTTTTTTATTATAAAGTTGTGAATGTTTTATGGTGATTATGTTGAAGTTTCATAGTTGTATTTTATTAAGTAATTAATTTTGTTCGAGATTTTTTACACAATTACTTCCCCCTGGACTGTAAAATTAATCTGATTCTGCACACCCGCAATTTCATTCCAGGAGAGGTGAGCGTGTTTATATTTGGTTGGTGAGAAGAGAGAGAGAGAAAGGAGGGGTAACATGTGAAGAGAGAGAGGCGGAGAAACAGACTGATAGAGAGAGGGGAAAGAAAGACAGAGAAAAAGACACATGTAAATGAGGGAGATGTATTGAGAGTTATGTCGTGATTAAATGGAAGAAAACCATACGACTCAATATGAAACATTAAACACAAACATTTTTGTAAATAAGACAATAATTTATATATAGGTATATGCATACATAAATATGTACAAGTGTACAGGTATATTTACATATATATATACACAAACATAGTCTGCCAAGACAACACGAAGAGCATTAACGGAATTTCACGAAGTCTTACCTTTACTTCGTTATTTTTTATTTATCAATGTTTTATTATAAAGTTGTGAATGTTTTATGGCGAATATGTTGATGTTTCATAGTCGTGTTTTATTAATTATCTTATTCTGTTCGAGATTTTTTACCCGGTACAGCGCCCAAGTAGGGACTTCCTGTCTTTCTGTTTGTTTACACAATTACTTCCCCCTGGACTGTAAAATTAATCTGATTTTGCACACACGCAATTTCATTCCAGGAGAGGTGAGCGTGTTTATATTTGGTTGGTGAGAAGAGAGAGAGAAAGAGGATAGCGTAGTGGAAGGAGGGGGTAACATGTGAAGAGAGAAAGGCAGAGTAGAATAGAGAGAGGAAAGAAGGGACAATGAGAGAGAGAAGGAGAGGTTGTGTGAGAGAGGAAAGAAAGACAGAGAGAGACATGTAAATGAAGGGAGATGTATTGAGAGTTATGTCGTGATTAAATGGAAGAAAACCAGACGACACAATATTAAATATTAAACATTTTTGTAAATAAGACAATCATTTATACATGCATACATAAATATATACATGCTTACAGGTATATATATATAGACACACATCTTCTGTCAAGACTTCATGAATAGTTTTTACGGAATTTCACGAAGTTTAGTGTTCAATCGTATCTTTACTTCGTTATTTTTTATTTATCGATTTTTTTATTATAAAATTATGAATCTTTTATGGCGATTATGTTGAAGTTTCATAGTCGTATTTTATTAAGTAAATAATTTTGTTCGAGATTTTTTACACAATTACTTGCCCCTGGACCGTAAAATTGATCTGATTTTGCACACCCGCAATTTCATTCCAGGAGAGGTGAGCCTGTTTATATTTGGTTGGTGAGAAGAGAGAGAGAAAGGAGATAGCGTAGTGGAAGGAGGGGGTAACATGTGAAGAGAGAAAGGCAGAGAAGAAGAGAGGGGTATGTTCAGTGAATAAAAGCCAGAGAGAGAAAGAGAGGAAAGAAAGACAGAGGAGACATGTAAATGAAGGGAGGTGTATTGAGAGTTATGTCGTAATTAAATGGAAGAAAACTACACGACACAATATGAAATATTAAACACGATATTAGATAAACATTTTTGTAAATAAGACAATCATTTATACATCCATACATAAATATATACATGCTTACAGGTATATATATATATAGACACACGACCGTGACTTCTGGCGTCACGCAGTAATACAGGGTACCCGACCTCCCATGGGTACATGCTGAAGCATATAAACAATATGCCCCCCCCCCCCCCACCGCAAGGTGGTCGTGGAGGTGCCACGGCAAAAAAGCACCCAGCCCACACTGTAAAGTGGACGTGTAGGCGCCACGAAAAAGCACCCAGCACTCACTGTAAATGAGGTTGGTGTTAGGAAGGGCATCCAGCTGTAGAAATCAAGCCAGATCAGTTCCTGTATGAGCAAGGCATGGTCAGCCGACCAGACACTGCCCACAACAGGACAACCCGTCTAACCCATGCTAGCGTGGAAGAACGGACGTAAAACGGTGATGATGATGATGATGATGAGACACACATCGTCTATCAAGACTTCACGAAGTTTTTACGGAATTTCACGAAGTTTTGTGTTCAATCGTATCTTTACTTCGTTATTTTTTATTTATCAATGTTTTATTATAAAGTTGTGAATGTTTCATAGTCGTGTTTTATTAATTAACTTATTCTGTTCGAGATTTTTCTATCTGGTAGAGCGCCCAAGTAGGGACTTCCTGTCACTCTGTTTGTTTACACAATTACGTCCCCCTGGACTGTAAAATTAATCTGATTTTGCACACCCGCAAATTTATTCTAGGAGAGAGAACTGAGAGGTGAGCGTGTTTATATTTGGTTGGTGAGAAAGAGAGAGAACAAGAGAGGGTCAGATGTAAGGACAGGGAGAGAGAGGGAACGAAGAAGGGACAATGAGAGAAAAAACAGAGTAAAGGCTGCGTGAGAGGGGAGAGAGAGAGAATGTAAATGAAGGGGAGGTGTGTTCAGAGTTATGTCGTAATTAAATGGAAGGAAACCAGACGACAGGATATTAGTTAAATAGTTTTGTAAATAAGAGAATAATTTATATATGCATACATAAATATATACATGTTTACAGGTATATTTATATATATACACACACACACATCGTCTGCCAAGACTACACTAATAGCTTTAACGGAATTTCACGAAGTTTAGGGTTCAATCTTACCTTTACTTCGTTATTTTTTATTTATTAATTTTTTATTATAAATTTGTGTATGTTTTATGGCGATTATGTTGAAGTTTCATAGTCGTATTTTATCAAGTAATTAATTTTGTTCGAGATTTTTTACATAATTACTTCCCCCTGCACCGTAAAATTGATCTGATTTTGCACACCCGCAAATTTATTCTAGGAGAGAGAAGTGAGAGGTGACCGTGTTTATATTTGGTTGGTGAGAAATAGAGAGAACAAGAGAGGGTAAGATGTAAGGAGAGAGAGAGACAGAGAGTAAGACCGTATGTAAATGAAGGGGAGGTGTGTTCAGAGTTACGTCGTAATTAAATGGAAGGAAACCAGACGACACAATATTAGTTAAATAGTTTTGTAAATAAGAGAATAATTTATATATGCATACATAAATATATACATGTTTACATTTTTATTTATTATTTTTTTTATTATAAAGTTGTGAATGTTTTATGGTGATTATGTTGAAGTTTCATAGTTGTACACCCGCAATTTCATTCCAGGAGAGGTGAGAAGAGAGAGAGAGAAAGGAGGGGGTAACATGTGAAGAGAGAGCGGCGGAGAAACAGACTGATAGAGAGAGGGGAAAGAAAGACAGAGACACATGTAAATGAGGGAGATGTATTGAGAGTTATGTCGTGATTAAATGGAAGAGAACCATACGACTCAATATGAAACATTAAACACAAACAGTTTTGTAAATAAGACAATAATTTATATATAGGTATATGCATACATAAATATGTACAAGTGTACAGGTATATTTACATATATAATACACAAACATAGTCTCCCAAGACAACACGAAGAGCATTAACGGAATTTCACGAAGTCTTACCTTTACTTCGTTATTTTTTATTTATCAATGTTTTATTATAAAGTTGTGAATGTTTTATGGCGAATATGTTGAAGTTTCATAGTCGTGTTTTATTAAGTAATTAATTTTGTTCGAGATTTTTTACCCGGTAGAGCGCCCAAGTAGGGACTTCCTGTCTTACTGTTTGTTTACACAATTACTTCCCCCTGGACTGTAAAATTGATCTGATTTTGCACACCCGCAATTTCATTCCAGGAGAGGTGAGCGTGTTTATATTTGGTTGGTGAGAAGAGAGAGAGAAAGGAGATAGCGTAGTGGAAGGAGGGGGGAGTAACAGGTGAAGAGAGAAAGGCAGAGAAGAAGAGAGAGAAGCAGACTGATAGAGAGAGGGGTATGTTCAATGAATAAAAGCCAGAGAGAGGAAAGAAGAGACAATGAGAGAGAGAAGGAGAGGTTGTGTGCGAGAGGAAAGAAAGACAGAGAGAGACACATGTAAATGAAGGGAAGTGTATTGAGAGTTATGTCGTGATTAAATGGAAGAAAACCAGACGATACAATATGAAATATTAAACACGATATTAGATAAATATTTTTTGTAAATAAGTCAATCATTTATACATGCTTACAGGTATATATATATAGACACACATCGTCTGTCAAGACTTCACGAATAGTTTTTACGGCATTTCACGAAGTTTAGTGTTCAATCGTATCTTTACTTCGTTATTTTTTATTCATCGATTTTTTATTATAAAGTTATGAATCTTTTATGGCGATTATGTTGAAGTTTCATAGTCGTATTTTATTAAGTAAATAATTTTGTTCGAGATTTTTTACACAATTACTTGCCCCTGGACTGTAAAATTGATCTGATTTTGCACACCCGCAATTTCATTCCAGGAGTGAGCGTGTTTATATTTGGTTGGTGAGAAGAGAGAGAGAAAGGAGATAGTGTAGTGGAAGGAGGGGAGTAACATGTGAAGAGAGAAGCAGACTGATAGAGAGAGGGGTATGTTCAGTGAATAAAAGGTAAGGCAGAGAGAGGAAAGAAGGGACAATGGGAGAGAGTAAGAGAGGGGAAAGAAAGACAGAGAGAGACACATGTATTGAGAGTTATGTCGTGATTAAATGGAAGAAAACCATACGACTCAATATGAAACATTAAACATAAACATTTTTTGTAAATAAGACAATAATTTATATATAGGTATATGCATACATAAATATGTACAAGTATACAGGTATATTTACATATATATATACACAAACATAGTCTGCCAAAACAACACGAAGAGCATTAACTGAATTTCACGAAGTCTTACCTTTACTTCGTTATTTTTTATTTATCAATGTTTTATTATAAAGTTGTGAATGTTTTATGGCGAATATGTTGAAGTTTCATAGTCGTGTGTTATTAAGTAATTAATTTTGTTCGAGATTTTTTGACCCGGTAGAGCGCCCAAGTACGGACTTTCTGTTTCTGTTTGTTTACACAATTACTTCCCCCTGGACTGTAAAATTAATCTGACTTTGCACACCCGCAATTTCATTCCAGGAGAGGTGAGCGTGTTTATATTTGGTTGGTGAGAGAGTGTTTATATTTGGTTATCTTCTTATAAGAGATCCAGGTCGAAGGACCATGTTTCGCTTACACAGAACTGATTTGGGCCGGGTATCCATGGCTACCCTTCCTAACGTCACACACACACATTGTTTTGTTTTATGGACTGGTACAATTTACTGCTATCAACATCAGCAGCAATATCAATAGAACAAGAAGATTCAATTGGCATTGCTTTTGGATTGAAGAAACAAAATCTTAAGTTATTATTATACAATATTCTTTTAAATTTTTGTTATGTTTTTTTTTTGTACAGATATTGGGCTGTTGCTATTCCTGCCTATTTGATAGTGGCTGTCCTCCTGGGATATTTGGCATATTTTGCCAGTGTTTTTCTTAACACTCAAAGCTTTGATTCTCTCAATACTATTACTGGTAAGTAAGACTGCTATACCTCAGCATCATCACAAATGATTAATATTGTAGCAACAATCATTGATGTTGCCATTAGTGACATGAATGATGTGTCAGATATTATACACTATTCAGTATTGATAATATCATCACATCTTTGGAGGCTAACATCTGTTTCCCTGGTAACAAGGGTTCATTGAGCCCATACTTACTCTACCAGGTGCATCAGCACTTGAGAGGTTGTCATGTCTTTAACACAGTTGATGAGCTCTCCCAACTCTTGTTTTTTTTCTTTGGTAAGTTTTCTATCCTCAACCACAGAGTATACTGGAATTGTTTATCTTATAGATCACTTTGTGAAGGCACATGGCTGAGTGGTTAGAGAGTCTGATTCCCAGGCTGGGCGATGCGTTATGTCCTTGATCAAGACACCTTATTTCACGTTGCTCCTTCTACTTGGATTTACGACCGGTAGATAGTATTAGCAATTGGAAAGACCAATGGAAACATTGATCAACTGTCGATATATCACTAACATTAGAGTCCTCTTAACCCTTTTTGTGGGTGGAAGACTTAACACAAAAATTGCAACAGCATAGGCTCTGTTAATGACACTCAGGGGCCAGGTGGCAGAGTTAAATCTACCACCCAAATAAACTTGGCTGGACTTTAACTAGAAATGCAAAATGCTGGAATAAATATTACCAATCCACCACCTTAAACTGGCATTTTGTATACCAATCCTGGAAGAATGAAAGACAAAATTGACCTGTGGGATTTGGACTCAGAATGCATGGAACCCTAATAAAGCTCCTGGTAATTTTCCACCTGTACATCAATATATTATTGTGTATTTGTTTTTTTATCATGGCTGAATATAGTTAAGGGGTTCATTTCACAACCATTAGGTCCACTGATTAGACTGTGTAGCAGCTTGGACAAATGTCATTTAACATAGTCTTGAGTTGACCCATGCTTTGGGAGTGAAATTTGGTAGGCAGAAACTGTTTGGAAGGACTGTACCTGTAATTCAAAGAGCCAGCCTTGTCTGTTACATTGAATCACCTTCAGAATAATATATTAAGGGTACTTGTGTCTGTGGACTGCTCAGTTAATTATACTAGCAGGCTGATTGAACAATGGGAACACTCAGCCTCGTGAGCTGAGTGGCTCTCCCTCACCATCCTACTCTATTCTGTCCACCATATATGTTTGCAAAGAGATGTAACAATTTGTGATATCTGAAAGATCATTTAAGCTTTTGTTATAAAACTAACTCATTAGATATGGTGTCTGTTAAAGTACAGAGAAAACTAAGAAAGAACTGGAACATGCATTATAGAAACCAACAGAGGTCAATTCTATATATTTATTATATTCAACTTATAAAGGTCAGCTGGAAGTTTACAGGCTGACTATGAAGGTGTGATGCTAGAGCTGTGAAATCTTGCACGTATTAATTTTAACTGCATTGTTTCTTTCATGGTACTAGGTTGGAAAATAAACCTCATGTGGTCAATTTATGAACTTTTCAGCTGACCCTCGTATAAACAATCTATATATATTTTGTTACAGCAAATGATATTAAAAGAAACCTTATTTGAATTTTTCTTTTGCAGACAAATATGCCTTAAGTAAAAGTGAAGAAAAAGTTTCAGAAGATTCCATACCTAGTATTTATGATATAAATGTTTCTGAAATAACTAGAAAGTTTTATTTAAACGAATTAATGAATTAAAGTAATTTAAAACAGACCTTTGATTGTGTATTTATTCTTCACTATGAAACATTATTACTGTTATATATCCAAGGTGTGTGGCTTAGTGGTTAGAGAATTGGATTCACAATCACGAGGTTGATTCCTTGAGCAGGACACTTTATTTCATGTTGCAACTGGCAGATGGAATGGAACATTGTTTTCTTGGTCTGATTTGATGAGTTCCACCCCACTCAGTAAGCGAATGAGGTGTGGGATCTTGTCAATTGATTCCTTGTTTATCCAAATAATGATGTACTGGAAACATTTTATCATGACTAGCATGCTTTTGTCATAGCACCAACACTATCAATTGTGACTCCAGCATTACTACTTTACTGGGTGTTTTATTATAGTTGAAATAAGCAATAAAAAGATATTAAAGTGTATTCTGTTGATTACAAACATATTTTAAAGTAAGGGAAATCAAATAATGGTTTCTGATTTATGCACGGAGTCAATTAAAGCGATCCCATAAGGAGTAAAGGAATATAGCTATATGACACAAAGCATGTTCTAACAATACTGCCAAAGCAAAATAATAAAAACAAATTAAGCATGTTCTAACAATACTGCCAAAGCAAAATAATAAAAACAAATGAGGCATGCTTCAAACCATCTTGGCTATATTAAATACAATATATTTTATTTGTTATTTACATTTTCTCCTCTGGGAATGTTCAAGAGCATAAGTATTCTGGATAATATAAGAGGGTGTTGTAGTTTGCTTGAAACATTGTGTCAAGTATAGAACATAGTGTTTTATTAGAAAGCTACCACAATGCAAATGGGACATTAACTGTAATATATAGTGATGACAAAGAAATTAGGGTGTTACCTTAGAGTTTTTAAACAACTCCAAACATCTTTGGTATCACTATATATTTCTAATAAAACACTATTTTCTGTTAAATTGTCTTACATATTATTATTTCGAGTGCCAATCCAGCAGGTGAGACATTTTTAATGTCAAACATACAAAATTACTTTTGACAAATTCTAGTTCTTTGTGAAATAGATGTTGTGTTGTCTTCTTACATTCCCATGCCTACACGTTCTGACTGCTCGATACAAGCCTGAAGATAGGTTTCAAAAAGAGTACACCTAAAATGAAAAAGATAAAAACACAAAATAAATTGTGTATACGTAGTTAATCTCTCAGACTTTTATTAAGTGCTGAGTGGGTGAATTTAATATAAAGAATGGTGTGCTTATGTGTGAAGATGCTATTCTATAGCAACCAAGAGCAACTTCTTTGTCTTTTAAGTGTCTTCACCCTATTTTGTAGCATCTATTCATAAGCACGCCATTCTTTATATTAATATAAACATATAAGCTTAAAATAATTATCTAGCTCACCTGATTGGCATATCCAGTGAATAAAATGGATTTTTTAATGCATAGTCCGAGTAGACTTCATACATTTTCCTAAGTAGCTGTTCCACTCCAATTTGTCGCAAATCTGTTAGTGCTAAAAACTTGAGGCCTGAAATAAGAATATATTTAATAAATGTAATTATCATCTTTCTAATGTTTGTGGTTGGAGAGAAATGAAGCGAGATGTTAATGTGCAAGTATGGCAAAGCATGGAATCTTTAATGTTCATTAAGAGACAAGTTGGGCCAGGAGATCGCATTCTGCTCATACAGATCTGTATTTTGGCTTGGTTTCTACAGCTGGATGCCCTTTCTAACACCAAACATGCACATCCATTCTGAGTTGAAACGTATATGAAGGATTAGAGCATCTGAAGTTGACCAAAAGTTATATCAATTAAAACAGTCTTTGAGAGAAACATGAAAACTAAGATCTACAGTTGATATGAAGGGAGTATCTTTCCAGATATGTCATCATCATCATTCATTTTCCATGCTAACAATGGTTGGGTAGGTCATTACAATTACAAGCTGAGCTATTGACCTCTCAGATCAATTAAGGAGTCTGCATTTTGTGTACTTGTATTACCATGTTCAAGCAGACCAGAAGATCTGCATCTTGTTTACAAATATTGCCATAATCAAACAAGCTGGGATGGCTTGCATCATCGTGCTTACAAACATTCCAGTGCTTTACCAAGTTCAAACTTCAAAAATCTCTTAGCTGTTGCCTTACCTGTCATACTTTGAAAGCAATGCAGTTTAAATGTATCTGTTTCTATCAGGTCAATTCCAGAAGAACGAGGTTCAGGGGAAAGTTGGCAGCTGATGGTATACAGCCTACAAAGAAATAAATCAATCAAACAATGGAATTCGAAAGTAGTTGCTCAACCTACTCACTGTACAAGTTCTAATGACTCTACCAATTCACTGCACATAATAAGAGTATTATAACCAAGCATAAAAGTTCATCTGTTCAATTTTAGTCTAATGTCATGATCAGACTGATACTGGAGTCAGGTCCATCATATTAATTAAGACCATGTGCGAGTCTTCTGTATTACTGCATAATACAAATTTTGATCCTGTGTCAACATTTTCTTTATTGAGTCCTGCTACTCTGGAGTTTCACCTGTGTATCCACAGCTACCTCATTTAATGCTCCTTTTCCATAAAGACAATATTTAAGTAAGATAGCACTACATTATTACAATAATTATATGATTCACTCATGCATACTCCCATATATCGGAATTTTTCACATAAGTTTTTATCCATCATAGAAAATTGTCTTACATCTAGAAATACTGAAAGTTCATAGACGGTGCAAAACACAATTTAGATTTACATAGAGAGGAAATAAATTTGTGAACTTACGAGTGGAACATACTAGCAAGCATAATCCTTTCATTTGTTGTCAATTTTGGGCGACCAAACTTTATGTTGATTGGGTAATTTTCTTCACAAGCTAATAGCTCCAGAATGTCTCGGCCATCTTTGAGATATCGACCTTCAGCAGGAATGCCATTAATACTAAGTACAGTATGTCCAACTGGACAAAGAGAAAATGAAATAGAAGAACCATGTAGCCATTTTGAGGACAACAACAACAAGTGTACATTATTGTTTTTGTGTTGGTTTGTTTTATATTTCATCTTAATGAAAATGACTTTTTTTTTTTAGTTAACTGTTTTTATTTCAAATTACTCAAATATATTTTGAGGGTAAAATTACATAAAAATAATGAAGAATTTTTAGTCAAACATACAAAAAAGGAAAGCAGTATTGGAAAGGACTATAAATGCTATAAATGAGAAGAAAAATGGGGAAAGAGCAAGGACTATTAGGCAATGGAAGAAAGAAAGGGAGAGGGTGACAAACGCTATCCTTAGGACAGACCAGTGTTTTGGCTATGCCCCATGGACAAAATGGTAAAGATATTTCTGCAGACAATGACCAACAACACCCTCTGCAACAGCCACCCCACCTCGCAGGGCTCCTTCCTCAGATGGACTGCTGTTGTTATTCTGATTTTACTGAGAAGGTTATATGTATGTATGGACCCCATAGTCCTGATGGAGTCGTAGGTGTACCGTCTTGGGCCCTTTAAACCTGGCAGATCTAAACACAACTGATTTCTTCCAAAGAAGAGAATGAGTAAGTGATATAGAGGAAGAATCAACCCCAGTTCTGAAATTTTTTTTTTTTTTCTATCCAGGGCAGTGGATTGGCAGTACCAGTAGAGCAACTATTATTTTCAGTGATCAATTATTATTGTGATTATTTGCGATGGGATGCACACATTTCAAATTATCCCAACACTTCATAAGTCAACCGCTAGTACCATCCATTCCATGGACAATTTCTATGCTGTCTTAGACTACATATGACTACAGAACAGATTACAATGGGAAAATTAATCATAAATTGTTAGATAAAAATTCCTCATATAGTTAAGGAGTTTGCGTCACAACCCTCTGGTTTTGGATATAGTCCTACTGTATGATACATTGAGAAAGTGTCTTCTGCTATAGCCTCAGGTTCACCTATGCAAATGTACAAGAGTCCATCTAGACTAACAAGAGCTGGTGCCGCAATAAAATGCACTCATCCCACTGTATAGTGGTAGTGCTGGTGTCACAATAAAATGCACCCATCCTATTCTGTAAAGTAGCACTGATGGTGTCACAATAACATGCACCCATCCTACTCTGTAAAGTAGTAATGCTAGTGTCGATAAAATGCACCCAGTCTACTAGTGCTTGTACCAAGAGAAAACGAACGGTATACTAGTTGGTGTTAGGAAGGGCATCCATCAGAAGAAATCATGCCAAAATGAAACGTATGGGCAAGATACGGTCATATGACCTATCTAGCTTCGGAATATGACAATCTGTCTAACCCATGCAAGCATGGAAAATAGTCGTAAGACGGCGATGATGATGATGTGTGAATGTGTTTACGTTAACTGGCTGGTTATGTCCGGTAACTTAAAGGTTAGTCAAAAAGAAATCGACAAATTAAGTACTAGTCTTGAATAAATAAATACTGTGGTCGATATGATAGACTAAATCCTTTCAAGGCGGTACCCAAGTCTAGTGACTGAACCAGTAAAAGAACAATTGTATCTTATCCTATATAATCAATAAGACAATAAATAGAAAACATTTCTCGTTGTTCTTAAACACTTTAAAAACAGCAGAAATGAAATAGTTTTCTGTTCGGTTTAATAATAACTATGGAATAAAAATCAGAAGCAACTCCCAGCTTACAAATATCCGTCTTACCATTATCTACACTTACAAACACCGTAACGCCTATCATAATATTGATTTGAATTTCAAATTTTAGGTACACTTGTAAATGTAAATTTAAAGAGAGGCAGACAGAGACGTTAGAGTATAATATGAAGTAGAGTTTACGTTATATGTACAATAAATTAAGGAGTGAAATATCAATAAATTAGATCATAGTATAAGAGATGAAAGATACAACGATTTAGTAGGAAGTTACACAAACCTTTAACGCCGTCTCGTTCACCAAAAGAAACTACTACTTTATCATCATGAACTTTCAGAACAATATCTAGAGGGAAACCAAATGTTTTCTCAACTTCAGGTCTGTTTGAATTCTGATCATATTGATAGATAAGTCCACCAGCCTTGTTAATAATGTAAACACTTAACACCGCCATTTTCAATGCAGACAACTTTTGTTGGCGTGTAGTAATTACTTAGACCAGTTTGCCACATTTGATGCTTCAGACGAACAACAATGCAAGCTGACGTATCAAAAGACAAGCAAGTAAGTGGAACCGCTACATCTTAAAAACGTGAAAGCTCCATCGAAGAATGTGGTTATAGATATACTAAAAGACCGCATGGTCATGGCTGGAATGCCTTTGATCATAAGTTTGTTTAATAAGGTTTGACCTGGAGCTAAACCACAAGAAAGAAATACTTTCGAATAACAAAAACAAAAGAAAAAAAAAACATGTATTTCATTTATTTGAAGAGCAGTCAGAGTGGAATCTTTAAGTGTTTGTAGATTATAAACATAATTAAAATTTGACGAGAGAAAATATTTGTTTCATACACGCACATCGCGCGTTTGGGTGTGTGTATATGTTATTAAAGGAACCACTGCTGATAAAAGCACCGTTTGAGAGAGTTTGAATTACACTGTGCGAGGGAGACGAGAGGGGGTGAACAGCCCTTTTAATGTCAAATTTGGCATTGACAGCTTTCTTTAAGTTTGGTGATCGTCCAATGTTGAGAGCTGTGGTGGTCACCGACCCGGGAGCTGTTTTAGGGAAAATGTGAGGGAACCGGTTTTCACATGGAGAGAAACAAGAGGGTTATAAAAAACATTTAATAGATGACCGGTAATAAAACCTCAAGTAAAAAATATATAAATAAAATAAGAGAAAAATGAATCCACAACTCAGAGGGTTATGGTAAGGGTGTTGTGACATTTCGTCTGTGACCTTTTCCTGTGAGTGTTTTCTTCCTGGATCCATGTATTATTATAAGGTTATTCTCAAACTTGATCTCAAGAAAGCCTTTAGTTCTATCAATAAAGGAGAGAGCCCTACAGCTCTACCACTTTGCTTGGTGGGCTTATCGGGAGCTCTTCTATCTCTTCTTTGGTGACCATTTCATCCTATCTGCTACAGGAGTTAGACCTGTCTGGTCAAGTAGAAGGGCGCTGCACGTGCTGTACATGCAGCCTGGGTGAAGCCAACCGCAGGTGTAGATCTAGGTAGTAGTAGCAAATATTCAAATGAGACCTTTGGAGACCGAAATGGTGGAGAGAAAGGAAGCACAGAATGCATGTGGCGGTCCTTTTGTTGCCTGGCTGTTTCTTCAAATTGTAGTCTTTCATATTGGCAGTGGCTACACAAACATTTTCTCTTTGAGGAGGGAATGGCAGTGGCTGTTGTTTTTTTGTGATGTATGGGTCTTAGTGGATGTGAACATGGCTCCACACCCAGGACATGACTTCAGACATGCTGGTATGTCGGTTTTTCTCCCTACTCCCTTCCTCGTAGGTGGTGGCAGGGTTGCCGTGATGCACAGCAGGCGGCAAACTGTTGACTCAGAACTGGTACAAACCGGGGGAATCCAACTTAAAACAGAGCATCTCATAGTCAACCAAGCCCAGACATGATGTCATTTCTGCTTAGTGTTCCAAATGTCAAACTCAAGAAATTCAACTAAGTGCAAGTAAACTACAGGAGTAACTATGACTGTTGTTTGGTTTAAGAGCTTGATTACTCAGTGATTGATTGTGGTGTGGTGACTGGCATCACAGGTGTAGTGTAGGGGCACGAGAGGGTTATTATCCTCTAGGTACTGGGGGTTTGCAATTTAATCACTAGGTTGACTAAGAATGTACTAAAAGACATATAATTCATCTTTTGGTCTATAAACCGGCATTTGCCTAATATTTTTAATATTTTGCTCGGTGCGACTGAGTTGTACCCGAGTCCTAAATCATACTTGTGCTTGGATACAGGATGGAATATGGTAGGAGTCCTCTTGCTATTCTTCCCGGTCCTAGGTTTCTAGGATGTGGGTCTTGTATGAGGCAGGTCATTATTACTAACCTCTTAGTAATAATGACCTTCTAGTCGGAAGGAAACTGCTAGCAGGTTATTTTTTATTTTTTGGCTATGTTTTGGAAGCCACTTTTGAAGGCAACACATTTGGGAGAAGAGTGGTCATGTAGGTGTCATGATAAAAAGCACCCAACTCACACTGTAAAGTGGTCATGTAGGTGTCATGATAAAAAGCACCCAACTCACTGTAAAGTGGTCATGTAGGTGTCATGATAAAAAGCACCCAACTCACTGTAAAATGGTCATGTAGGTGTCATGATAAAAAGCACCCAACTCACACTGTAAAGTGGTCAAGTAGGTGTCATGATAAAAAGCACCGTCCACTGTAAAGTGGGCGTTTTGGTCCCATAATAAAACGCACCGTCCACACTGTAAATGTGGTTGGCATTAGGAAGGACATCGAGCCGTAGAAACCAAGCAAGACACAGCTGATCTGGCTTGTTCACAACAGAGCAACTCGTCTAACCCAGGCTAGTGTGGAATAATGGACGTTAAACAGTTATGATGATGGTGGCGAACGTGAGGAGTGAGGTTCAGTGGAAAGAGGAAGACAACAAGATGTTACTTTGGATATATTTATTAGTTCCAATATATTTCTCATGTAACATCCATTATCAAGGGAACCAATGAGAACCTCAGAGAGGACATATCTAGTCCTGTGTGTGGCTCATTTTCCACAATGCTTCAAAGAAACTACAACTCGTTTTTTGTTTTTTATATGGTCAGGGAAAAAAGGGAGCAACATATGTTTACAATTTTTCCTAAATTTTTTACAGACTCAGCTTATAAATTCTTTCTCTCTCTCTCTCTCTCTCTCTCCCAACAAAAGAATAAAATCCACAACAATATATATTTTATTAATTTAATATAATTAAAATTTCAAATGAAAATGAAGAAAATATACATCTTATGATTTAGGTTTTGTTTCTTGATCAGTGACATTACGGATGAATACAGTGTCTTCAGGGTATTCCTTCATTTCATCAGACTCAAACATATATGAAGAGGCTATGGCAAGGGTGCTACCATCATGACTGAAAGCCAATGAAGATATACTTGTTGGATATCTAAAAAACAATAAAAATATTTACTTTAGATTTCTTTTAAGCATTTGATTTGATTTTTACAAACATTTGCTGTCATGCACTTATGTAGCAAGAATTATCAGTAGTCCTTTCTCTTCACATATAAATCTATATTATAAGAGCGTTGTCTGTCTGTTTGTTCGTCTGTCATGCTCACTTTATATAGAGTGGGAGTGTCAAGTGAGATATATGTACATAGATAGAGAGAAAAGGGAACTCCGTGTGTTTTTTAGGCAACAGAAAGTTATGATGTCTCCCTCATCTATACAGAGAGAGAGACGTCGCCCTCATCTAGTATATATAAAACACACCCAGTACACAAATATATATAAAACACACCAAGTACTATAATAGTTTTATGTTTTAACCTGCAAACTAAAATTGAAATTATTAAAATTGCAATCTGCATAAAATTTTGCATGAACTTACTTATGAAACTGACAGAGTCTTTTCTTGTTGAAACCATCCCAGATATTTACAAACCCATCAGACCCACCAGTTGCAAATGTGTTATGAGTGTTGTGGAATGCAATGGAATTCACAGGATAAATTTTCTCAACACCATTTTCTTTAATTCGATGACATTTGAAAGCATATTTCTTTTTCTGCACTTCAGGACTAGGATCAAGGTATTCAACTGCAACTCGGCCTAAAAAAGATCGGTAGAGCATATATTAAAAAATAAGTATAAACTAGTTACTAACCGAGGGGTTAATTTTCATCTAATAGTAAGTTGATTTACATACTCTTTATGTATATGGAAGTAGAGGAAGGGCAAGACCAAGGAAGACATGGCTAAAGATGACACAACTGAAGAATCCTCTTGGTCTTTTGTTTAGCAAGGTTTTTACAGCTAGATGCCATTCCTCTTGCTAAACACCTTACCCAGTGTACTAGGTACATTTTTCATGGTATCAACACTAGAGAGATTGATATTAAAATGGTTAAATTTTAGAAATGTATATCATTTTTATACATTTCTATAATTTAACCCATTAATATCAAACTGCCTGAAACTGCCCTACTTTTATGACACAAAACTGCCTATTTTAAAATGTTTACACTCAATACTAAAAGCTTCCATCATTGAATTATTACAAAAATGTGAAAAAATTATTATTAAAAGTATCTATGAGTTGATAGTTGAGTGGATAAGATATTGGACTATCTTTCCCCCACATTATTGAAACTTGAATATATTAGAGAAGAAAACAAAAACTGACCTTCAATTGAGCTTAAGACATATCCTTGTTTGTTTGGAAAACATCGAATACATCGAGTTTGAAATTTTAAGCTTGATTCTCTTCGTTGTTGTACATAGCCTATGTTTCGCAAATCCCAAACAAGAACTCTTCTTCCAGCAGTGCCAACAACCAACCTGTCACCACATACAGCTAAGGTGTATACCTAAAAATGTAATGTATATAACATTTTTATACATTTCTAAACTTTAACCCATTTAATATCAAACTGCCTGAAACAACCCTTTTATGATACAAAACTGCCCATTTTAAAATGTTTGCACTAAAAATTCTTGTAAAGATACTATAAACATTTGAATTAACAAACCTGATTTAGATATCTTCAACTAAATCATTACAGGACACCTTTATCAAAATATTAACTCTTAATGTCCTGTACCACATGTCTGTGTTTGTATTTAGGTCTTGTACCAGATGTCTGTGTTTGTATTTAGGTCCTGTACCACATGTCTGTGTTTGTATTTATGTCCTGTGCCACATGTCTGTTTGTATTTAGGTCTTGTTACTTAACAGTTCAACAGGAAAGAGATCGATAAAATATGTACCAGACTTGAATAATATTCAAGAGTTAATAAGATCAACTAAATGAAGATGGTGTAGCAGTTTAATAACTGAAACAAGTGAAAGAGTTAAAAAAATGAACAATACATGAACCTTAAATTTTAGCAGTAATCTAAGTAGAGGATTCTAAAATAAATTGACTTACTTTATCTGGTTGTGCAAGTCCCCCAGAACTTGCTGGAGATCGAGGATCCCAGAGTTTGACACTATGATCCCAACTTCCAGTCACAATAACATTCACACTGGAACAATACTCTACACAACGTATCGGTGCATCATGTTTACCAACAATAGTCTCTGTAAATAAAGAGAAGTACAAATGTGTAAAAGTAAAATTATAAAACTCAAAAGCACAGTCCATCAAACAAGGAAAACTGCATACAAATAAAAATCACTTTTTATTTAGACTGAAGAAGTGTCAGAAGGTGCAGTAGAGTAAACTATCCTTTCCAGCACAGCCTCCATTCACTGTGAGGCTCAGTGTTTTGATATCAGCTATCGCCACCTGTGTACCCACATGTTTCTCAGTCTTCCTTTAACACAGCTTCCTTCCAACTACATCACATCACACTTCTTCACCCAGTGTTCACCTTCCATAGGCATCATGACTATACCAGTACAGTCTTCTCATCTCTCTTACACACTACATCTAATTCTTCTTATACCCAGTTTTTCTTTCAGTTCATCCATGCCCTGCCATTTATGCAAACTAACAGAAGATATATACAGCAGTAAGTAGTAAGACAAGCATAAGAAATAGAGCCCAAAATTAAATCAATATAAAATAGCAAGGATACATTATATGTAATAATACTATAAATCTTATTGAGAGTTAAGATGTTATGTTTTACTATATCCAACAAAAAATAATACCCACCTGCATTAGCATTGAAATCAAAGGATTTCAATGTATTATCAATGCCACCACTGTAAACATGTACCGAATCCTAAGATAAAAATGAAAATTTAACATTAGACTCAAACCATCTGCATCTGTTGCTTTCATAAAAATATTTGTTTCTAGAGAAGATAGCAATAACTGTTAGATAACTAAATAGGGTTAGGGATTTCACAAACACACACATATATATATATTAATTATTTCATTACTAACTTAATGTAAGGTTCTTATATAAAATGTTGGACGATTTTAATATAAATTGGAAACCTTTAAAATGGATGATTTTATTTCATAGAACCAGAGTCTCTCACTCTGTTTCTTTCTCTTTTTCTTTGTATGTCTGTTTCTCTCACTCTGTCTGTCTTTCTTTCTCTGTGTATATATATATAATATATATATACATACAGTGTACACCTGGCATTCACGGAATCGTAAATATCTTCTGTGATTTTATGGCTTTTTTCGTGGCAATATATATATTTTTTAATGCTAAATTATTAATAACAATATAATGTATTCTCCGACCTATTCGTCCCCACTTCGCAGCAGACGCTCCTTTTTTTAATTGTATTTTACATTATATATATATATATATATATATTATTGTTGGTTATGTGCCTAGCACATAACCAACACACCAGTAGTATGGTTCTTCCATAAAATTATGATAGAAAGTTTTAAAATAAGCATAAACACTGTAAAACAAACTGTCTTGTTATTATAGGGGCAGTTTCAGGAAGCTTGGTATGAAAAAAGTTAAACAGTGATTGTAGCATTTTACTCACATGAAAGCAACAATCCAAAACAGCACAACTGTGGTTATACATCATTCTCATGTTGTTTGTAACAACATCATAAAGGCGAACACTGGTATCCCATGATGACACAAGCAAAAACTGATTAGAATTTGGTCCAAATTTTACAGCTGAAATACCATCAGTAGGTGGGTTTTTCAACTTAAACTCAATAACTGGCTCTGCCATGATTGACATCTAGATATTTGAAAAAAAAAATTTAAAATTTAAAAAAAGAATAGTAATAAAACAGTATAGTTGATATGAAGTATTGTGAGGTATGTAATAAACAATAAAGAGTGTTGAGAAAGTCAGTACAATGGGGAACTAGGGTAAAAAGGATGACAAAATAAAACAAACAGGCATAAGTCAAGCATCAAATAATAGATCAGAGGTAGATGAAGCAGAACAGCTGTTATAATTGGTCTGCTCATGCCACACACACAACACAGGCAAAGATGATGAGAACAGAAAACTTTGTTTTTCTGTGTTTATCCATTTTATCCCAATACCAGCTTTCCTAACACTTTCTTTATTGTTTTAGTAATAATATATATCAAGGGTGATACAATACTTTGCAGTATTCGTTCTGGCTTTCTGCTCTCTGAGTTCAAATCTCAGCGAGGTCAACTTTGCCTTTCATCCTTTCGGGTTTGATAATAAAAAGTACCAGTCAAGTACTGGGGCCAATTCTTCCTCTAATATCTCTTTCTCACTTTCTATCCTTCTCTGGAAGAAATATGCTTTATTCAGACCCGGAGGCGGGTGGGCTCCACCAGGCTTAATATGCCATAGAAACGCCATTACAGCGTCCCTATGACCCCATGAGAAGTTATGGGACCATGCATATATCAAGGGTGGTGGATTGACAGAATTAGTAGACCATCAGATAAAATGTCATTGCAGTATTTGTACTGCCTCTTTATGTTCTGAGTCCAAATTCTGTTAATGTAACCTTTCAATTTCATCCTTCTGGGGTTGATAAAATAAATACCAGTCAAGTATTATATTATAGGGGACTAATGTGTTATATGTAACCATGTTATTGTACTTACTTTTCTATTGTACAAGTATTATCATTTTATGTTTGCCTTTTGAAATGTAGCTTGGACTGTAAAGAAAATGTTGCAATATTTGTACAAATACAGTAACAAGTGTTATATATTTTACATAATATACAAGTAGGTGGTCTTCCGTCTTAGGTCTTAGCAACGTAAACAATAAGTGCTAGATCATTTACATTATATATATATATATATATATATATACATATCATCACCAACACACACACACATATATATATATATTATAGAAATGATTTCTACAAGACTAGAATTGTTTCATTCGTATGAAATCACCATGAAAGTCCTTTCCTGATGATTCTAAATGAACTGAAACAGTTCTAGTCCAGTAGAAAAGATTTCTATATAAAATAAAGATGCCTATACTCTACAAATGTATTCAGTACGTTTTTTTTATTGTGATCACTACCCGAATCCACCTATAATTGTATATATATATATATATATAGTAAGTGTACAACACAAATTGCAGAACACATTATAAATATATAAACATAAACAAAACGATAAATTTGTGTTCGGTCAATACGAAACACTTTTAAGAGAAAATAAAAATAAATGCCGGTATAATTAGTTTATTATACTTCCATTATTGTAAAGTTCGATCTTTCGATCTGTTTGTAATATGTAAACATAACGTTGGACATTATTTTTCATCACACCTTATAATTTCATGTTGATAATAAACAATATCAATTCCGATAATGTCAGATGTTTTTTTTAAATAGGATAATATCATTTCTACAACTATGAATTACGTAAAATAAAAACATTCTTTCAAAAACAGTAATCTCTTCATTCGAAAACGTATCCCTGCAAAATCTATTACATAAAATGCATTCTTATGAAAGTTATAAGGACATAAATTTAGAGGAGTAACTAAACTGTAGTTACACCAAAAGGATTATTGGAATACCTGATATTAATAAATTTAAATTGCAGAATTCATAAATATTAGTTGAAGAAGACTATGAAATGTGAGCGGTAAAATCAAAATAATCCAACCGGATATGATATTATACACGAGGAAAGAAACATAGTTTCCACAGAGGCTTTTAGTTGAATGTCATGTTAGGTTGCATACATTCTAAATGTTGATTTCGTGTATATAAAGCCACAAATGTTTTAAACACAATTTAATGGTGAAGTTTAAATTTTTTTAAATAATCAATGTTTATTTAAAGAAGAATTTCACTCTAAAATATTAGATACATACGTTAAAATATTGTCAAATACATACAATAGTCAATTTTATGTTAGCATAACCGTCATCATAATATTGTTTCTACGTTTGGCACAATGCCAGCAATTATCCTAGTGTATTACTGGTACTTTATTTTATCGACCCCGTAAGGATGAAAGGCAGAGTTAACCTCGGCGAGATTTGAACTCAGACCGTAAGGTCCGTAACTCTATGCTGCAAAGCATGGCGTGCGACCCTCTACCGATACTGCCATAATATTACAAACAAATAATACGCGCGCACACACCAGCAGGCCCACATACACCAAAAGGCAAGCGAAAGGGGTGGACAAACGAACCGCTGCCAGAGCAAAAGATAACTGTATCGCGAGGAGCACTGGAAAACCTCTAATAATTTTTTAGGCCACCAGCATACTCGCAGCGTTACTTCGGGTGATGTCGAGGCTGATGCGCTGAAACAGCCAAGCACCTTCACGGGCATCAGTTAATTCAACTCGTTTGTTGTTAATGTTAAAAAGGTGGAGAAACGCAGTGATGTTTTAGTACTATAGACATATCTTAAACCAAGCAAATAAACAATTAGTCTTTTAAAATTCAAACACACCTCCACTTCCTCCAAGAATGAACCTAATACGACTGTGTTTGTTTTGTTTCATTTATCAACTATTTTCCTATGCTTACGCGGCCAACCTGCCATTCGAACCTGGATAATTACTCTCAACATGGATTACCATGGATTAACCAGCATCCGGATTTTGAACTGCTATATATATATTTCACCTTTGACTATACAAGATGCTGGGAAGCCGAATGTGCTGTTATGATGGAATACATCCAAGGTAAGTTCCCTGTGTTAACGTTTATATTTATTTAAAGACATTTAGGTGTTTATTTTTTAGGAAGATTTGTGTGTATGTACAATCGCGTGTAACTCGTCATAAAACGGGTAAATTTGGGCAGTGTATATATTTTTAAAGTAATTTTATATAGGTAAAAATAATTATAATTATGTGGTAGTTTTATAAAACATTTTATTTTAGTTGTTTATTCTGTTAATCTCGGATGTACGAAAAGTCAAGAGTCACTGACTGGTGTGTTATATGGGCTTTCTACCTCTAACGCAAGGGTAAATGGTAAAATTACCGAGTCTCTAACCATCCACTATTAACACTCCACCATTCTTAATTCGTACTATTGCTGCAAATGCATGTTATTAGTTTTAAGAAGATTTAAACTGGTTCAGTACTACTCAGCAGACGACAGTTGACTGCACACGACTTACTTTGATTATCTCCCCTGGACTACATTTGAACCAAATATCTGCACACACGCATTTATCTTCCAATGCCCAGATTTTCTCTCAAATCTGGAGTTCGTTGTTCAATTACTCGTACGTTATAAATCTAGCGAAGCATGTTCGATTCGTGTACATATACATACGTATATATTATGTATACATTTAAATGTCATTTCGTTTTTTTAATAGCAACATTATGTGCTTTGAAGAATTAGTTAGTTTTAATTTTAAATTAAATTATTAATTAAAAATTATTAGAGGTTTTCAAGTGCTCCTCGCGATATCCTTATCCATTGTACTGGCAGAGGTTCGTTTGTTCACCCCCTTCGCTTGCCTTTTGTTGTATGTGGTCCTAGATGTGGGTATTATCTGCTTCTGTTGCTTTTTTCCTTTCCCTTTTTATTTGTAATATTATGACGATGGTTATGTCGACAATTAAATTAGTATACATGTGTATATAAAAGGATTAAAGGTGCGTTTTTTTATTATGAAAATAGCATTTGTATAACTCATTGAACAATAATAATAAAGGAAAAAAAGGGGAGGGGAAATTCACCACCAAGCGCGACAATTGGTCGCACCTCACATCTTAGGGGTTAACTAAACACTTTGAGGCATTCCAGCACGCTCGCAGCATTACCACGAGTGATGGCGAGGCTAAGACGCTGAAATAATCAGGCACCCTCATGGGCATCACATAACACCTCAGTGATGACAAGAACTTCTCTGTCAGCGGCCCACCTCCACTAAACGTCTCGAACACCACAGGCTGGAAAAAATAATTATATATATAAAATATGCATCGGACTTGACTATAAACACACACACAAATCTAAAATTATGTGGCCGCTCAACCTACGAGTGATAGTAGGTTGAGCAGCCACTAAACTTAAAAATACAGGACAAATTAAATGATGTCATTCTAAATATTCTGTCTTGAGGGACGGACAAAACGGTTTCGGCTAGAATATTTTTGACTGTAGGTTATCTCGATATGGGTAAACATAGAAATAAATAACCACAACGCATCTACAACACCACTGTCCCTCTCTCTTCGTGAACAACTTAATTATATCATTCTAACTTTTAAGAAAGATGAGACATCACAATATGTGAAATACTTTTTTATTTTCCTTTTATGCGTTTATATTTGCATATATCATTTGTGTTTGTATTTTCGTTCTGTAAATATTATATTATTATAATTTTTTATACAAGTATGTTGATGAAACTTAGAAAATAACTTAGCAAAAAACCAACACTACAACATTGACATAATTTAGGTTTACACCGACGGTGTTGCATCAGTGAACTCTCTCGCAAAGGGTAAATTAACCATGTCCAAGTGTTTGTATATTCTCTCTAGTCAAGTCTTGTCTCCAAGATATAATAAGTTCTTCTATTTGTACCCATCAACTATTGGTTTTAATCGTGGTTATGCAAGGAGACATAAAGTACCATTAAACTCTCTTGAAATACCAATTGAAAATCACGAAATGACGATTTTGGATCCTGATAATTCAGAGGAATGTTTTGATGATTATTTTAACAGTCGCGAAAACAATCTTCGATCTAAATTTGACTTTGAAAGGTAATACGTGTGTTTGTGTACCTACGTGTGTGTGTTTGTGTACCTATGTGTGTGTTTGTGTACCTGTGTGTGAGGGAGAGAGAGAGATGACTTTTAATTGAATTGACGTCGGCCTTCAGAACAAATGCTTTATAGGTAACTAAATATAAGGGGTGTATCTAAATTTAACGGTAAAGTTGTCCATAGTTTTTCTAAGGGTGAGGGTCCATGGGAAAAACCCCAACGTGTGAGGATACATTATTTTTTTCTTTGGATCACGAAACAACCAGCTTTGTAATCTTTAAGACGGGATACTGGCCACCGATTTCAACTTAGTTGTAAAGTAATATCTAACAAGGTTATTCTGATGTGGGAGTGAGGGTTTAGTATTATGTCATATCGAGGAGTAGGTGCTGTCAGCACCTGATCTGAGGGTACCGTGTCATACTCTAGTGATTGTGGTATATAAATCGATTAATGATCTGTTGAAACTTTTTTGATTGGCAGACTTAACGGATTCTCAATCGTTCAATATGTGGGCATTGTGGACGCAACATGACTAAATGTTTAAGAAGATAGCTTCTCGATCATCAGGCCCCGACTTTGATCCCACTGCATGGGATTTTAGGCAAATTCCATTTACTATAAACTCTTGTGAATTATTGTAAATTTAGTTGTGTAGACGGAAACTGTTTGGACACATTTTAAAATATTTATACTTTTATTAAATTATTCCCTCATGACCTCATTAAATAAATTTTTGTTAAGCAATGTTCTAAATATCAGCTTACTCGTGAAAAAGTGAGCTATTTTATTAAATTCATGCAAATATTTGATTACTTTCAAAATTAATTGAGACACACAAGCAGTATATTTCATTAGAAATATAACAAAAGGATTAATATACTGGTATGGAATAAAGTTTGAAATCAAGATATTATTGTAAGCAAAGATTAGGGCCTCAGTAAAATTGTAACAATCTGAGAATTTCATTTTTTTTTTTCTACCTTTGTTTTCTTTCAGATTAATTAAACAAGGTAACAAAAAACTGAAGCTAAAGATCTTAGAGCGCAAATACTTCAAAAAACCCCTCGAAGTAAACTTCTTAACATGGAAAGCTAAAGAACAAATTCGTTTCTTAAATTCTGAATATCCTGAAGAATGGACAGCAGAGCGACTGTCTCAGAGCTTTCCTATTAGTAAAGAAGGCATCCTTAAATTGCTAGGATCCAGTTATATGAGAACATCTCCTGAGGAAATTTTGAAACATGATTCCAAAATAAAAATGAGATTGAAGAGATTGAAGGAAGAACTTTCCTTAAATGAAGGACCAGTTAGTCTTGAATTCAAACAACTGGTAGATTCTGGTAAATTGGAATTACTAAAAAATGCTGGCGGTTTAGTGGAAGCTCCAAAAATGTCTTCTGAAATGGTTAGCAAATCAAAGATAAATTCTGAGGAGAAAGTTGGTAGATTTGAAAGTATTTTACAAAATTATAAAAGATTTTCTGAAAATCCAAACTATATTTGTGATACAGTTGTCAAGCAAGCTTCAGTTAAGCTTCTAACATCAAACCAAAAGATACCTAAAGAGGAAAGTGAGCAGTCAGAGATAGATTTGTCGTCAATTAATTACAATATAAAAGAGAAGGATGTTAGCCAAACTAGTTCTAGCTTAGAACCTTCTCAAAGTTTAGTTGTTCAAATAACAGAAGAACATCTGAAAAAGGTTCCTAGAAAAATACGGAGAGAAATAAAGAGTGGCCAAATTACCTTCTCTGACCTTACTTACCTTGAAGCCTATCAGTTGATTGGTACTAAAAAGGTAAAGAATGCCAATACAAAATTACAGACTGACCATGTTCACAAAGACAAAGAAAACTCTGAAAATTCGGAAAATTGTCTGTTAGAGGAATTACTACCCAAGTCAAGATATCGTGTTACATCTACTACAGATAATCCTAACAGAAGGCCTGATTTTTCTGGCTTTACTGTTCAAGATTCTATAAATATTCCTGAACATGCTAAACGGGGAAAAGGTACTGTCTACAAAAAGGATGATGCATATTATGATGAGAATGGTGAATTTTTGTACAGAGTGCCACTTAGTGAATAAACCAGAAATATTTTTGTTAAAGTCATTGGTGCTTCAGACTTATTAATTTTATCATTTTATGTGGTGTTCATGAATGACAGGGTGTGGATGAACTGAGAGGAAAACTAGGTATAGGAGGAATCAGATGTAGTGTGCAAGAGAGTAGACTGCACTGGTATGGACATGTGATGCATATGGATGATGAATGTTGGGTGAAGTGGTGCCAGGTAATGCCAGTGAAAGGAAGCTATATGAGAGGAAAATCGCGAAAAACATGGGTAGATATAGTTAGACCTGATCTCAAAATGCTGGACCACACAGTGGGGATGATGAATACTACAAATGGAGGGAGGCTGTGTTGAAGAGAACCTATCCAACCCATGGAAAAGGGGACATAGAAATTATGTTGATATGTACTAATTCTATATTTTACTAAGAATGACAATGCCTTTAATACTTCAATAAAATAATTGTTTCTACTTTTGGCACAAGGCCAGCAATTACCCAATGCATTACTGGTACTTTATTCTATCGACCCCGGAAGGATGAAAGGCAAAGTTAACCTCGGCGGGATTTGAACTCAATAAAATAATGATTTCTAACATAGGCACAAGTCTACAAATTAAGAGAAAGTGGTTAGTTAATTAAATTAAATTCAGAATATGGTTGGTGAGAGCACATGGCTTAGTTATAGTTGTAGGCTCACAATTATAAGGTTGTGAGTTCAGTTTCTGGAACAGGTGATGCATTGTGTTCTTGAGTAAAACTCTTCATTTCATAATAGGACTGGATCCCCTCTCATTAAACACCATATGAGAATCCTCATGAGCTGCCATCTTGTCAGAGGTCAGCAAAACATATTGATGCGCATTTCACGATATGGCTGATTCTTTATATTCCCTAAAGGATGAAAAGTAAAGTTGACCATGGCAGGATTTGAACGCAGAATGTAAAGAGCTGAAACAAATACCACAAAGCATTTTATCTGCCACTGATGATTTGACCAATCCCCAAACCTTCAATGAAATAATAACCAAGCAGTATACTTGAATTGATTTAATAATGAAATTATAAGGTAGGGCTGTTGGGGTAGAGAGTATTTTTTTTACAAATTAAACTTGCACTTCATTAATATTACAAATGCTCTAATGCACCATCTTCAGCATTCAGTAATCAAAAGGGAAGTAGGTATAAAAGCCAAACTTGTCTTCAATTCTGCATTTGTGCCAACCCTTACCTATTGTCATGAATCTTGAGTAATACCTGGAAGAATATGTTCGTGAATCAAGTGGTTCCTCCGAAGGGTCTTTGGAGTAATGTTGCTCAATAGAATGCATAATTTGAAGATCAGAGAGTCACTCCAGTTAGAGTTGCTACTTCTCCGAATTGAGAGATACTATGGGTATGTGGTTAGAATGTCCCAGGAAAGAATCACTGGACAGATTTTATGGGCAAAATCAACTGGCAGGAGACCCAGGGGTAGACCCTGAGCAAGATGGTTGGATAACATCAATGAGTTCAGCTGGTCTAGCTTAGGGACCCAGCCAGATCAATTGGAGATGGTTGCATCTGGCAGAACTCACTGGAAGGAGTGTTTGAGGACTGCCCCCATGTCTCTCTCAGGAATAAATGAGCGAAGGAGAAGAAAAAGCTCTCTTTTTGAATTGTCTTAAAAATGGCATTCTACAAAGGTAAAAACAAACACCTTTAATCCTTTTGGTACTAAACTGAGATGGGTTTGGTGCAGCCAACTGGCCTGTCCCTCCTCATAACGGTGCCATCCATTTCCACACCGTGAATGTGGTTGGTGTAAGGAAGGGCATCCTGCTGTAAAATCCCCGGGTTAAATTTACAGTCCTCAGAGCAAGGTATGGCATGTCCCAACGGAGACAACCCATCTAACCCATGCAAGCACAGCAAAATGGATGCTAGATGGTGATAATGCTATATATACATCAATAAAGTATCAAAACTACATAGTGCTATGGTCTTAATTGTCATTCAAAATCTGTTTCTATATTCAGTTTCATTCAAAATTCCTTGTATGTTTCTAGCTCTTTACATTCTGAGCTCAAAGCCAGCCACATCCAGTTTTGCTTCACATCCTTCCAGGGCCAATAAAATAAAGTACCAAAAATCTACTGATATCAATTTAATTGTCTAAGACAAATAGAAATTGATGAAATATGTACCAGACTTAAAAATTAAGTACTGGGTTTAATATGATTGACTAAAAACCCCTTCAATGTGATGCTCCAGTATGGCCTCAGTCCAATGACTTGACTCTTAAAGAATAAAAGAATATAAGCATGTATGTGTTTGTGTATGTGTGGGCAAGAGAGAGATAGAGAGGGCATTTGTTTGTACATGTATATTTCTATGACAGTTGATTTAGAAATGAAGACTAAATGATTTTGATATAGTGTATTAAAAAAAAATTCTAATAATTCATCTAGAAAATTTGGGCAATGAAAAAAAAACGTTATAATCACTGTCATGATTACTGCTGTCATCGCCATTTTTATTGAGGATCTTACATGAGTAAATAAAAAAGTCAATGGATCCTCTGTTGGATTCAGTAATAAGTATTCTAGTTATTTGTTCAAGTGTACAACCTGATAATTGTATTAGTATGTAGAGAGATGAATGTTCTACTAACACATGTACCCTTAATATAATCATTGGAAGAATCAATGTGATGCAGTGTGAGTGACAAAGCTGGGACTTCATTGAATTACTGACAAAACTGATTAGGAAAAGTGTTGGTCACAGTATTTACCAGTGAACCCACCATTAAAAAAAAACTATTACCAAATTACAGAAAATAGAATTCTATATTATAATATTGGTTTCTTTTTTAGGCACACTGCCAACAGTTTTTGGGTAGGGCAAGTTGATTAAATCTACCCCAGTGCATTACTGGTACTTTATTTTATTGACCGCGTAAGGATGAAAGGCAAAGCTAACCTCGACAGGATTTGAACTCAGAATGTATTATAATGTTACTAGTGGACCAGTGCTGTCAATGATGAGGGCAATAGCATTGAATGTATTAAGGTTTTGGAACCCAGGGTTGTTATGTAATATATACCAGTACTACTGGATATATGAACAATCAAACAATCTGGGAAATTTGTTTTAATAAATATATGTATTGACAGATAGGCAGACACAGATAGAGGTTAAGATAGATAGGCAGGTGGAGTGAACGACACTCGGGCAGATAGATATAGACACACACAGGCAGAAGTTAAGGTAGATAGGCAGGTGGAGTGAACGACACTCGGGCAGATAGATATAGACACACACAGGCAGAAGTTAAGGTAGATAGGCAGGTGGAGTGAAATCCTTACTAATTCTTAATTATTTTCAAGATTAATTGAGATCATAAATACTGTCTTTCATTATAAATATGGCAATGAAAGAGTATGAAGCCTTCTTTTAACATTTTGTAATGATTAAGCAGAAAATATTTTTAAAAAATCAGCTTGTTAATTCAAATGTTTATAGTGTATTTACTAGTGGACAGTTTGTCATGAAAATTTGCAGTATTAGACTTTAGTAGAAACTAAAATTTTCAATGGGATTCAGTCATAGTGTTGTTTTGTACTTTTAAAGAATATCTTACTAATGTGGTTTCATGTGGTACAGGATGTTAAGACTTAAGAAATCATTGCCTCTTGTTGAAACAGATTTAGGCTGATACAGTTACACACAGCTTTGATGAATTGAGTATGCAATGATATGAACCACATTTTAAGAATGATGAAGAGTATTTACTCCCCCACCTCCCTTCAATTCTCAATCTGTTGATGGTTAAATGCATGCACATGCACTTGTGTTTGTTTTTGATGAATGTAATTGCATGCGCCCCTGTAGGCGTTTGTATACATAATACAGGTTTGTGTGGGTTGGGAAAGGGGAGCAGGGTGGGAGTTATATCTGTGTTGAGATTGATGTATAAAAAAGTTTTAGTGAAAACTGTTAGACATACAAACAAATAGATTGAGAGAGATAGAGAAAAAAACTGATAGACAGTGAGACTATTAGACAGATAGATAGATAGAGAGCGAAAGAGAGAAAAAACTGATAGATAGTGAAACTATTAGACAGACAGAGAGATAGATAGATATATTTCTTTATTTGCCACAAGGGCGCACAAGAAAAGGGGACAATACAAAGACACATGCCGGTGATATTACATACAGTCGTGTAAAATATATAAAAACAAACAATTACAACAATCGAAATCCCCAATAGGGGGGAGGGGCCACAAATGGCTTGTTTAATACCCCGTCGATAAAAAATCCTCAACTTCAGGAGTGTGTTGTGCAAGTGCTCCCTTCTTCCTTTTGCTCTCTTCTTTAACCTACAGGCTTATAAACAGAGAAGGTCCAATCACTCGGGCCATTTTCGCTTCATTCACCCACCTTTCAGTAAATTTACTGGGGTGCAGTGCCTCTCTCTCCACCCTGATTCTCCTTCTAAAGTGATACTTAAAGAAGGGAATCAATTGTTGTAGATAGATACCTACAAAGACAGTCACACATATATAACACATAAACAGAACACCAGCTACACATATTCATAGTTCTACACCTACACAGAACTATACATATACATAGCTACATACATTTACAGCTACACACACAAAGCGATACACATATAGATGGCTGTATATGCCACAAACACACACACAAATATACACCTACACAAATCTACACCCACACATATCTACACAAAGACAAATACACACACAGGCTGTTACACAAAGCTACACATATACACAGTTCCACACCCACACCCTTTTTTGAAAAATGGCTGATGACGAAAACGATGCCACTGAACAATTGGAAGATTTAGACACTGCTGATGATGGAATCAATTGAAAACCCTGAGGAATCAGAGAATATTGACATCCTCCCTAGTGGGGAAGCATCCCTTAAAGTGGATCATGATAAAAGAATCACCACATCATTCATGACGAAATATGAAAGGGCTCGGGTACTTGGTACAAGGGCCCTACAAATAGCAATGTGTGCTCCAGTTATGGTTGAACTGGAGGGTGAAACTGACCCCTTACAGATAGCTATGAAGTAACTCAAAGCAAGAAAAATTCCAATCATCATTCGCCGATATTTACCTGACGGAAGCTAGAACTACACATACACAGGACTACATGTGTACATAACTACACACATAGATACTAACAAGTCTAAAGACTGTCTTAAGCCAGAAGGTTCATTTGGCCGGTGCTTATCCCGGTTTCATGGCGTGAAGCGACAGAGAGTACAAGACTCGCCCCTGGACAGGACGCCAGTCCATCGCAGAGGTAAACCTCCAGCTATTGCTGGTACTCATTTTCAGTATATTGAGTATATTGGAGCAACATGAAATAAAGTGTCTTGCTCAAGGAAACAACACATCACCCGGTCCGAGAAATGAACTCACAATCTTTCGATTGCAAGCCTAATGCTCTAACCACTAAGCCATGCGCCTTCACCGTAGATACAGATATAGGCTATTGCACATATAAGCAGTCATACACATAAACAGTAACACAGGTTCAACATATACAAAGTTACACTTGCTTAACTACATACATACTCACACAAATTAATACATTGATACTTCTACAGTTGCACACCTAGACAGGACTACACAGATACATGTCTACACACATACATATCTACACACTAACTGATACACACATAGATAGCTATACAAAGCTATCATCATCATCATCATTTTACGTCTGCTTTTCCCTGCTTGCAAGGGTGGGACGGGAACTGATTCTGGCTTGATTTCTACAGCTGAGTAAACTGGAGCAATGTGAAATAAAGTGTCTTGCTCAAGGAAACAACACATCACCTGGTCTGAGAATTGAACTCACAACCTTTCGATTGCAAGGCCAATGCTCTAACCACTAAGCCATGTGCCTCCATTATATACATATACATATTTACACCCACACACACATACATATCTACGCACAAAATGATACACACATAGATAGTTATACAAAGCTACACATATACATAGTTACACACACACACACAACTACACACACAACTACACACACAATGAGACACACATAGATAGTTATACAAAGCTACACATATACATAGTTACACACACACACACAACTACACACACACAATGAGACACACAGATAGCTATACAAAGCTACACAACACAGTTC
>OZ024753.1:1994206-1999206 GCA_964016885.1 Eledone cirrhosa | reverse complement strand
ATGAAAGGCAAACTAGAACTTAGCAGGATTTGAACCCAGAACATAAAGAGCCAGACAAATACTACAAGCATTTTGTCAGATGCTCTAATGGTTCTGCCAATCCACTGCCTCCCCCCCCCCCCTACCAGCTTAATAAGGAGAATGTTGTCGTACTAAATCCTTCCAAATTCTTGATTATTTTCAAATTTATTTGAAAATCATAATCTGTGTTTTACATTAGAAATATAGTAATCAAAGGGTTCAACGTGCTTATACGGACAATGTGTGGTCATCTGACCAGTTTAGTCATAGAATGTGATAACCTATTTAACACATGTAAGCATGGAAAATAGACATACAAACAGTGATGATGATGATGATGAGGTACATACTATTGGATAGTTATTGACTCTCTAGAATCTAGAAGTTTTGTTTTTCATTCTGTAGAGGTAGACCCCAAGCAAGATGGTTGAATAACATCCATGAGCTTGGCTGGTCTTACTTGGGGATCCAGCTGAATCAATTGGAAATGCTTGCCTTTGACAGGACCCGCTGGGAGGATTCTTTGTGGACTCTGCTCACTTATTCCAGAGGGGATCGTAGGGGCAAAGAAGAAGATTCTATTGGGTGTCCAGGTCAAAAAATCACTCTCCTTATCAAGCAGACTTAGTGGAGGTACTTGGTTTAGTTACTGAGTACTCAACTATGAAACACGCAAGATGTACTAGGTCATGTGCTATCTGTTGTACAACTCACAAGTGAATTGTTATTTAAGTCATTAACAAATAATGAATTTGTTATTTTGTTTTCACCTTCATTACAACTCACACATGTCTCTAGTTACATTGAATTACTAGCAGCTGATGGTGTCTCATTATCCTGTCATATTTCTTCTCTATAATATATGTATATATATCATCATCGTTAGCATCATCGTTTAATGTCCATCTTCCACGTGTGTGTATATATATATATATATACACACACACATTATATATATATATATATATATACGTTATTCCGGGTTGAATCGGAGGTAACCACAGTAAGTAAGGTACTCAATACATTGCAGAGTATAAAAGTTTTAATATAGATGAGATTCTACAGGACTAGAACTGTTTCATTCTTTAGAAATCATCAGGAATATATATATATATATATATAATCATCATCATCATCATCATCATACGTCCGTTTTTCCCTGCTTGAAAGGGTGGGACGGGAACTGATTCTGGCTTGATTTCTACAGCTGGATGCCCTTCCTAACACCAACCTCATTTACATGCTGGGTGCTTTTTTGCTGTGGCACCTCCACGACCACTTTGCAGTGGAATGATAGGGACCCCGGTCCCTATCATCTCATTTCTACAGCCGAGTAAACTGGGGCAATGTGAAATAAAGTGTCTTGCTCAAGGAAACAACACATCACCCGGTCTGAGAATTGAACTCACAACATTTCGATTGCAAGGCCAATGGTCTAACCACTAAGCCTCCATATATATATATATATATATATTTATTTATATATATATATATATTTATATTTATTTATATTTATATAAATATAAATATATATATATATATATATATGTATATATGTATGTATATTCACGCATACATACAACAAACATTACATTACATATACACATATCCATGTGTATGAGAGAGAGAGAGAGAGAGAGAGAGAGAGAGAGGGGGGTGAGTGTATGTGTATGAGTATGTGTGTATATACATAGAGAGACCTATCATAGCCAGCAGTCAGTACTCAATAAGTGATCAACTCTATATATTTTCAGAGATGATAGGGGATTGAGAGGGAATCACTAAAAGTGTCACATCACCTCAGGCCATTCATGATATATGGGAAATAGCTATTTATGAAAATCCAATCCCTGTTAGAGATTCAAGGCTTTACAACTTTGCTATCTTCGCTTTGGTGCTTGGTGCATATATACTTACCTACCTACATTCATCCATCCATACATACATGTATATAAATACATGCACACATGCATACACAATCATGCATACACACATGCACGCGCACTCCCACATGCACGCACACTTCATCCATACATGCATACATATAAATACATGCACACATGCATACACAATCATGCATACACACATGCACGCGCACTCCCACACACACATGCATGCACACTTCATCCATACATGCATACATATAAATACATGCACACATGCATACACAATCATGCATACACACATGCACGCGCACTCCCACACACATGTACGCACACTTCATCCATACATGCATACATATAAATACATGCACACATGCATACACAATCATGCATACACACATGCACGCGCACACATATACATATATATATATATATATATATATATATATATATAGTTATAGATATATATATAAACATGTTTATACATGTGGAAGCCTAGTAGTAATGATGTTGCACTTACAATCATAATGTTGTAGGTTCAATTCCTGGACTGGGTTGTATGTTGTGTCCTTGAGCAAAACACTTCATTTCATGTTGCTCCAGTATATTCAGCTGAAAACAAACGAGTATTAACGGGAAAAAGCGGACGTAAAATGAAATGATGAATGATGATATATATTGGAAAATGTGTGAGATCTTGGTACAGTTAGGTATATTTGAAAAAAGGGAAAGAATGACTTCACTTGTAGTGTTAAAAAATTTGATTTAATTTTATAATATAATATTATGAGTTGGTAGATCTAGTAAGTTCTTTGTTAACTTCGGTGAGAAGAATTTTAAAAATTCCTGGTTAACTTTCCTGGAGAACTTTCTCGCATTTGTCTGTGGCGATTGTCAAACTGAGATGTTTGACAAACAGATATTTGACAATCGCCACAGGCGAATGTGAGAAAGTTCTCCAACCAAAGTTAACCAGGAATCTTTAAAATTCTTCCCACCAAAGTTAACAAAGAACTTACTAGATCTACCAACTCATATTATAATATTATAAAATTAAATCAAATTTTTTAACACTACAAGTGAAGTCATTCTTTTCCTTTTTTTTCAAATCATCATCACCGTTTAACATCCATTTTTCCATGCTAGCAGGGGTTAGACGTATCTCTCTCTCTCTCTAGAGAGAGAGGGGAGGAGGGGTAACAATAAACCCCAGTTATAGACTGGTACATTTTTTTTATTAACCTTGAAAAGCAAAGTTGAACTTGATGGAATTTGAACTTGGAGTGCAGAGATCTGGAACAAATACCACAAAGCATTCTATCTGATGTTCTAATGACTACCAATTTACCTTTCGGGTATAAAAGCTAAAAGCAGACATTGGTGAGTTATATTTGACATGATAACAAAGCAGAAGTGAGAACTGCAATTAGAAAATTACCATAAAATCACCATTGTAACATTAAATAAATACATAGCAAAAAAATGTATAAGATTAATGTAAATAGTTCAGGAAAACAAGACATATGATGGACTAATTTACTAGAGAGGAATGATGGAATGGTGAGAAATAAAAAAATTAAGGTAGAGACAAAGGAAAAGAGAATTGATTATTAATAATTATCTAAAAATAGGAGACTTCCAGTAACTGGAAATTTTGTTAAGAAATAATTGACTATATTCTCAAAAACTATTTTTTAAATCATAATTAGCATCATCATAATCATTATAATTAACACCACAACTACCACCATAATCACTATCAAAGTTGCACATCCAGCCAGAAATAGTTGTTAAATCTTCCCTGAATTATACAATGCCATCTAAAAAGAAGGACACATTGGATTATTTAACCCTTTAGCATTTCCGTTACTCTATATTTACTATTATATTTTCATGGTTAAAAGCTTTACCTCACATAATTATCTCACATAATATCGAATCAATGAGATTTTGATATTTATTTTGAGAACAATAACTTAACATCAGTATGAGTGACTGGTTACAGTTGGTTTGAACAGAATGAGGTGAGAGAATTCTGGCCAGATAAGGCCAGTTTAGATGCTAAAGGGTCAAATTTAGATGAAATATATATAAAAATAAAAGATGAAACGGCTATGGCCAGAATGCCTTTGATCATTGATCTATTGGATCAGAGCTGTCTTTTCTCAACATTTATTCCTCTCTTCTTTTATTTCACCTCCTCTCTCCTCTACTTAATTTTCTATTCTATTTCTTCCATTTTTTTAAAATGTTGTTCTAAAATATTTGAAAATGTTATTGTGTATAATGTTCTTCCTGTGACAAAAGTATATTGGCATAGAATGCTTGTGCAAATCTATACTTGAAGTCACAGAATTTTATGCATAAGGCATTAACTTAATTATTGCCAACAGTGAAAAAGTAGACCATTCTTTTATGACATCTTTAGGAAAGTTCTGTGAGGTAGAAGTGCTGGTGATGTGACAAAAAGCACCTAATCAACTCTGTAACGTGTTAGTGCTGATACCTCAACAAATACTACTCTGTCAACCCTGTAAGGTGGTAATGCTGGCGCTATGAAAAATGCTCTTAGTAAACACTGTAATATGGTTGGCATTAAGAAGGGCATTGAGCCATAGAAATCAAACCCAAAACAGAATATATGAGCAAGATAAGGTCACCTGACTGGTCTAGTCTCAGAATGTAAAAACCCATCCGACCAATGTAAGTGTGGAAAATATTACATGTTAAATGATGATGATGATGATGATGGTGTTGGTGATGATGATGAAGATGGTGGTGATGATGAAGATTAAGTTTATATCTACTGTTATATTTTATAGTTAACAGAAATAGAGATTATTTTTTATAAGTATGATTATTAATTAAGAGAAAACTAAGTTTTCGTGCTCACATTGGTTTCTGATTGTGAGATGGCTGCAAAATGTGTGCACGTGTGTGCGCATGTGTGTGTGTGCAGCTGAACACTAGCACGACTTAGAGGAAACAGTACTCTCTCTCTCTCTCTCTCATAATAATAATTACTAACATTAGTGCAATCCTGTTCACCACAGCTTATACCAACTTAATAATATAATAATAATAACAGTGGTTTCT
>OZ024753.1:1984206-1989206 GCA_964016885.1 Eledone cirrhosa | reverse complement strand
AGAATATTCTTCATATAAAAGAAATAAAAGAAATGATTCTGATTTTTCCAAAGAAAAAAAATTTCAGTTTGATTAGAAAGAATAAATGAATGAACAAAGTTTAAAAAAATTAGTTAAATAAATATATGATAAATAAATGATATTGTGATGGTGGTAGTGGTAGTAATAGTGGTGGTGGTATCTAGTAGTAGTAGTAGTAGTAGTAGTATTAGTGGTGGTTGTATCTATAGTAGTAGTAGTAGTGGTGGTGGTAGTATTAGTAGTAGTATTATAGGTGGTGGTGATATCTATAGTAGTAGTAGTGGTCGTAGTGGTGGTGATAGTGATTACATTGACCTTCCAGAAGCTAAGCTGAGGTGCACTGCTTTGGTTGTTTATTCTGTAGTGGTGTGAGGTGGATGGTGGTGGCAGTAACACAGGGCTGGTGGTGGTGGTGGTGTGTTTAGTGAAACAACAATATCAATGTACTAAATTAGCAAATAAGAATTAGAATGAGTAAAAAATCTGATAGTGATATTTAAAAAAGATTGATAATTCGTTAATGAAGATAAAATTAACCACCAGCTATTGAAGTTGCTATCATGAAAGTTTTTCATGCAACTCTATTAGGCTTTTTGATAAGGTTGATTTCTGTTAGAAATCTGAGTGTGTTTATGAGTATATAGGTGTGTGTGTGTGTGTGTGTGTGTGTGTGTGTGTGTGTGTGTGTGTGTGTGTGTGTGTGTATATATATACACACACACACACACACACACATATACACATGTATATGTATTTGTGTGTATATATGTATATATATATATGTATATATATATAAGCAAATATATGATTGAGTGCAAGTAGTTCAGAGATCAGAAAGTCGCTTCAGGTAGAGCTGTTACTTCTCCTAATTAAAAGATCACAGGACTGATACTATGGGCATGTGGTTAGGTTAGAACATCTCTGGAAAGAACCGCTGGACAGATTTTATGTGCACAACTAGCTAGCAGGAGACCCAGGGGTAAACCCTGAGGAAGATGGTTGTATAACATCCATGAACTTGGCTGGTCTTACTTGGGGATTCAGCTCAATCAATTGAAGATGGTTGCTTCTGACAGGACCCACTGGAAGGTGTGTTTGAGGACCCTGCCCCCAAGACCTTCCCAGGAATAAGTGAGCAAAGAAAAAGAAGGTCGAAATTCTGAGCTATGTGCAATGACTTATGTTTAAAGACGGGTAGTATATCAGATGCTGTAATCTACAAAAAGATTTAATTTATGAGTTTGTGCAGAGTTATTGATATTGCATGACTTGTGTTTTAAAAGATCAGATCATAAAAGCTAATTTAGGAACCATGCACCACAATTTGTCTCTTGTATGTAAATATTAAATGAAACAGACATGTTATTAAGCTTTATTAACCTTTCTAATGGTGTATTTAGTATATATCATCATCATCATCATCTTTTACTATCTATTTTCCATGCTTGCATTGGTTAGATAGATTGTACATTATGAAGCCACACAGGTCAGGTGACCACATTTTGCTCATATGCTCCATTTTTGGCTTGGTTTTCTAGCTGGATGCCCTTCTTAACATCAACCACCTTACAGTGTGCCCTTGAGCAAGGTTCTTCATCTCATATTGCTTTAATTCACATAGCTGAAAAAAAAAAAAAAAAAAAATCAAATATCAGCAGCTGTGAGTTCACTTTTCACTAGACTGACACCCCATCCAGGGTGAAATTTTGTATTCTTAATTTAACACTTCATGAAACCTGGATATGCTGTATCCTGGTGAGACTCTAGGCTTGAGACAAACTTTAAAAAAAAACTATAGACAGATAAAATACTCCATGATCTTTCCCTAACCGACCCTCCTGCTCTTTCTTACATGATACAACCAACCTCAATTTTCTATACACTTTTATTATTAGCTTCGATTTGAAAAGTAAAAATAGTTTATATTGAAATTATTTTTCTAATAACTGTTGTAAAATATTCTCAACTTCCTAACTACAATCTCTATAACGTTTTTATTGCATTTTTTAAAGCAATTTTAACAATAAAATTGCTGGATGAATGAAACTAAAGCTCATTAAATTGAATAGAAGAGTAATTATGAAAGCAAGGATCATAAAATTAAATTGAATAGAGAAGAGTAATAAAGCAGCCAGATAAAGCTCTTCAATGTATTTGGAGCAACTTAAAATTATTCTATGCTGTCATCATCATCAGTAATATGATACAGGCGTGGCCATGTGGTTAAGAAGTTCACTTTGCAATCATCTTGTTCTGGGTTCAATTCCACTTCATGGCATGTTTTGGAAAAAGTCTTCTACCTGAGCTAGGTTCAACCTCTATCTTGTTTATACTGGTCGGTGAACCCTAGGATAGGCTATAAAATGTCATTTCTAGTTCCATTCCTCTCCCATTCCCATATTTTGTTGGCTAAAGTGGTAGAATTTTTAAGTTTATGATTTTTGAAAGAATGTATGTGAACATACCCTCTTTTCTTAGAGTCAGTTGAAGTAGCTCCTATATATTTAATTTGTTTACACTAATCTCAGACTGGTCCACATTTACATATTTTGTAGGGGACATTTTTCTTGCTGCAGGCAATTACAGTTTAGCTCTTTTCTATGGGATGGTTCTTTATTATTATCGTTGCTATTAGATGTGGTAGGTATTAAATTAGGTTGTGATAGATTTAATTTTCTATTTACTGTCTTGGGTTTGTTTACTTTCACTTGTTGAGAACATCCCATGGGCTTTTTATCAACATTAGAATTTTATTTAGTATCATAGGTACTGAAGCATTTCTTGTTTAACTTATTTATGTAACCATCCAGATTCATCGAGGTTGAGTAAGATAACCTAATAGTATTTTTGTTTATTATCTTATGATATGTGTGTGACTGTGTGAAATGTTTGTCGATTAGGTTAAAAACTATGAAGGGTAGTTTAAACTTAATTGCCGTGTTGTGTATTGGATTATACCAAAGGTATGTTTTGTTTCTAGTTTTTCTTGTGATGTTATTCTATGTGGCTCTTACATCAGGATTAAGAGAAATCTTACCTTTTTGTTGTTCATTATTATTGGTATTTTGCCTGTGATAAGTGTAGTTAAAATTATTTCTAGAATATGGGTTACCTCACGTACAGTGATGCGTAACAGATCTACATCTTTTGCTTTCACTCATGTATCTGAGCTCCCTGTTATGCCCTGCCTTTCATAATGCATCGTTATAATACTCAGCATGTTCCCTAAATATTTCTTGAGAAAATGATAGGCAGGATATCCTAAGTGATACATTTCCTACTATAGAATTAATTATAGATTCAGGATGGTTAGACTGATAGCTAATAAATGATCAGTTTTCATTGTTTTCAGGAGTGAAAAGAAACTGTTTGAATTTAGGGCAGTTCAGGTAGCAGAGCATTTAAAATTCAAATTTTAAGAAAGCCAAGGATAAAATATTACTATTTATTTATTTATACACGTCTACGAACGTTTCTAGCTGCATTGAAACATTCGTAGAGATGAATAAATAAATAATAATATCCTATCCTTGGCTTTCTTAAAATTCGAATATATATATATATATATATATATATATATATATAATATGTAGGAGCATATGTGGGTTGGTCTTTAAAACTTTTCAGTGATGGAGGAATATAAAGTAGAAACCAATTTGAAGAAGAAACAATATGTATTAATGACTAATGAGAGTTTCATAAAAGGAAGCCAACAAGAAAGAAATAATTTTAACCATAAAAAATACATTATAAAAAACAAAAAATCAAAAACTATTCAAACAAATGAAAGCATTAGGAAGATCCTCCTACTTAGAAAACGCTGAATATTAACAAAGAAAGAGGAAGATAGTTCTCTATAGATATTGAGAACAATATCTGCAAGACAATATTGTTTTTGTCATTTAAAACCAGAATAAAAGACACAAGAAGTTGCCAAACAAAGAACATGTCCACTTGGCAATGAGTAAATGAATGAAAGATGGCATCCATTTTAGTGAATAAGATTAAAAGCAAAGAGAAAAATGAATATAAATATATTGGAAAAATCCAAAGACTTTTCAGAGCAGTTATCATTGATGAATCATTTATGCATCATAATATTTCCTATGATATTATTATCATTTATCTGAATGTAGAAGAAACAACAATATCTGTTTGGAGAGAGTGCTGGATTATCAGCTCAGAAGTCTTAAGTTTCAAATGTCTGCTTAATGTTAATAAAGCAGACATAAGAACTACCCACTAAATGTTGTTTGAGGGTTAGGAGAGGCTTATGTCCTGAATTTAAATCCGTTGTTTAATGTCATAAAAGCAGATCTAAACACTGGCCTCTAAAAGTTGCTTACAGTTTAGCCTAGAAGTGAGTCTTGTAGTATGTGTGCAAAGGTTTTTACCTTTCAAAATTACTGAATGTATTTTATTGTATATTTTCTCACTGTTAGTTTTATCTGTCTTCATAGGCCTGCAAAGACCATGGTCAAATCCTCTTCCACAATTGTAAACCAATAAAAGAGTGAAAACAAAATTTGTTTTTGTTCTAACATGGTGGATACCTAAATGTATTTGTGAGTTAATAAGAATGATGTTATAATGATATTATTAATATTAGGTTCATTTGCAAGCAAACAACCTCTTAACACCATGTGTGTTTTCTAGATGACTGACGTCGTCCTTTTGTTCCAGCAGTAGAGAGGGAAAATAGTTGATGATTGTTTCAGAGTTATTGCCCCTTATCAAGACTATATAGTATGTTTAATTCCAGGTTCAATAGTCTATTGAGAAAAGAAGTCGGGTCATCTAAGAATCTAACATGTTATTAACTAATGCTCTAACTTTCCTTGTATTAGTGATAAAAAGCTGTCGTTAAAAGTCTCTTACACTTAGAGGGCTTAGAATGCATTTTGATTTCAATCTCTGCAACTTAAAAATTATTTCTTTTTTAGAGTCAGGGCCTAAATTTATAACTACAGGAGGCAATC
>OZ024753.1:1944206-1981706 GCA_964016885.1 Eledone cirrhosa | reverse complement strand
TTTCGCCATGGCTATTACGCACAGAAACACCGCCTCTGCTTCATCTTTGAAGGGGGGAGGCGGCTTGATCATTACAATAGACTCGGTGGTCAACCGGATCGGTCCCACCCTTGACAGCAGTTGTTCGACATAGCCCCACAGATCGGCTACGCCCGAGCAGTGTACTAATGCGTGTGCAACGGTTTCCTCGTCGCACACGCATCTGGGACAGATCTTTTTGGCGGGGTCCCTACCCGGGCGCCCGTGTCTGTAGAGCCTTTCTCGAACGGGTAAAGCCCCTCGGTAGCACTGCCAGGCCAGGGACTTCTGGAAGTTGTCCATAGGTCCCGGGCTGAATGTCCTACCGAAAAGGCTGGCCAGTTCGTCCTCCTCCATGTCTAGGGCTTCTCCGAGGGCGTCGTCGCACCTGCTGCGTACCAGCCCTCTATAGAATGTTGCGGTGGAGTCTCCACTGATAACCGGATCCGCCTGCCAGAGGGCGGTGAGCGCCTGGGCACACTCAGTGTGCCAGGCGCCCAGTTTTCTCGGTCTTTGCTTGACCCAGGATTGCAGCTCGGTGAGTGAGACGAGTCTGGGAAAGGTTCGTCTCACAAACGAGGCCCACACCGGTTGTCCGGTGAGGAATACGTAGAGGTGCCGTAGCCTTAATGCGTGTTTACGCATCATTAGCCACGGCATCCCCAGCCCTCCTTTCGAAGGGTGTTGACAGCAGATGGATCTCCTCACCATAGGAGCCCGCCTCTTCCAAAGGAATTGGAAGAGCGCGCGCTCCATCTTGGTGAGGGTTTCCCTTGGGCAGGGCACTACGGTCAGGCGGTAGTAGATGACGGACGCTATGTAGGTGTTCGCCACCTCCGCCCGACCTTTCAGGGATAGTTTGCAACTGGCCCACTTCTGGGTCAGTGCAAACACTCTGTTCGTAACCTCCGCCCAGTTTTTCTCCACCTGGAGGTCCGGTCCGAACCAGACCCCGAGCAACTTCACCGGGCCCTCCGTCCAGCGTCCGACGACGCTATCGGAGGGCATCGGTCTGCCCCTCCACGTGCCGAGTTGCAAACCGATCGACTTGTCCCGGTTCAGCTTAGCCCCTGTGAACTTTTCGTACTCCTCCAGTAAGGTGCCGACCGCCTCGATTTCGGAGGCCGTCGAGACCATTACTGTCACGTCATCGGCGTAGGCCGACACCGCTTTCCGCAATCCCGGTTCCAAAGGGATGCCCTGCAACAACTCCAACTTCCGCAGTAGTGGCTCGAGAGTCAATACATACAGAAGGGAGGAGAGAGGGCACCCTTGTCGGATGGACCGCGCGATTTTGAACGGCTCCGAGAGGTAGCCGTTCACCTTGACCCTAGAGCAGATGCGGCTGCTGTGCATAGCAGTGATCCAGCCCCTGAAAACGGGTCCGAAGCCTGCCGCCGCTAGCACCGCATCCAGGTAACCATGGTCGACCCTATCGAACGCCTTAGATTGATCCAAGTTGATCAGAGCCCCACCAAAGCCGGGTTCGTTCCCAACCCTCTCTATGATGTATCGCATGAGGTGGAGGTTGTCATGGATGGACCTGGACGGGATAGCGCATGTCTGCGCATCTCCCACCAGGTTGCCCACGACAAGCGCCAACCTCTTTGCTAGCACCTTGGCCAAAATCTGTAACTCTGTATTTAGCAGTGTTATGGGCCTGAAGTTACTTATTTCGTCGGGTAGATAGATAGATGGGTAGATAGATAGATGGGTAGATAGATAGATAGATGGGTAGATAGATAGATAGATGGGTAGATAGATAGATAGATAGATAGATAGATAGATAGATGGGTGGATGGGTTGATGGATGGGTGGTGATAATTTTGTAAATTATATAACCGTTGTAAAGCAGAAAATTGGGAGAATCCTTAGGGTGTGGAATTAAAAATGCTTCAATATTTATGCTGGTTCACTGTACTCTGAATTCAAATCCCTTCAAGCTCATTTTGCCTTACATCCTTTTGAGATCAATAACGTTCAGTCTATCACTGGGTTCAATTTTTCCTCTATATCTCTTCAACCCCTCCTGAAGTGGGAGGGGGTCAACCAGGTGTAAAATAACCAAGATGCTTCATATGAGGATGTAAGGATGAAAAGCAAAGTTGACTTTGGAGGATTTGAACTGGGAATATAAAAACACAGAACAAATGCAGATACAAATCAAAAAGAGAATTATAAAAACTAATATATACAAGAACGAATATGTAATTGATAATGATGATATATATATATATATATATATATATATATGAAGGCGTGTGGCTGAGTGGTTAGAGAATTGGATTCGCAATCGTAAGTTCGATTCCTGGACCAGGCAATGCGTTATGTCCTTGAGCAAGACACTTTATTTCACGTTGCTCCTTCTACCTGGAGTTGCGACCGATAGATAGTATTAACAATTGGAAAGACCAACGGAAACATTGTTCCCTCAGTCCGATTTGACGAAAGTCGATCGTTCCTATATATGTGTATATATGTGTGTGTGTGTGTGTGTGTGTGTGTGTGTGTGTGTGTGTGTGTGTGTGTGTGTGTGTGTGTGTGTGTGTGTTTACATTATCACTGTAACATGGTGATGATATATATATACACACATATTTACATACAAATATTGATAGCCACAGAGGCACATGTGTAACATACAAAACTTATTTTGCCTCTTACATCAGACAACATTATATTTGAAATCAACCTTCTCATGCATATATTTGAACAGCACATTGAATTCTGCTGCCTTCAATTACAACCTCTTTCCCCTAAGACACCTTGTAAAACCCCCAGGCAAAATCAATATATAGTGCTGTCCATTCTTTAGAAAGTTCATTCATCTTATAATAGTACTCTTCCAGCAAATTAATTCTTCTTTTACTCTGACGAAGACTAGGTGAATGGTTAAAATCTCAGCCAAACTCTTTTCTTTGCTGTTAACATATCAAAATTTGATCAACACATTATCTCCACTGGTCTGACGTGATGTTAGGAAATATCAGTGACTCAACATGGCACTGCTTAATGGACTGTACAGTCATGTGGTTCTGATCAAATATATTTAGAGAAGAATTGTGTCTCCCTACTTATATATACATACACCTCTGCCATACACACATACACATGCATGCACACACACACATATGCACACACAATCAGATATATACATATGCATGTACATATACCCACATACACACATTCTTAGATACAAGCTAATATCTCTCTCTCTCTCACACCCTCTCTCTCTCACTATATATATATATATATATATATATATATATATATATATATATATATATATATATATAGATATCATCATCATCAGGTCGAGCTTGCTCGGCCTTCTACGACACGTTTCCTCCATCCATTTCTGTCTCTCATAGCGTTTGCCAGTTCTTCCGTAGTGCATCCAGTATCGTCCTCATGTTGCTTGACATATGTCTTCTTGGGATGACCAGCATTTCTTGCTCCATGAGATGGACTCCATAACAATACATCGCCTGCTATTTCTTCCTTGCTGCGCCAACAGTAGCCAGCAAATCTGAGTCTCTGTTTACGTATTGACTTATTTGCCATAGAGATCCTTATTTGTTGGGTGTTCCCTCCAAGATACATTTAAAGCAGCACGGAGCATACATGTGTATGCTCCGTCTAGCTTTTTCTCCAGTTTTGACGTTAGCATCCAAGTGATAGAGCCATAAACAAGCACAGATTCCACAGCAGCTCTGAAGAAATTCCTTTTCAGTTTGGCCAGCAGGTTTGATTTCCATATTTTTTCCATTGCATTCAATGCTCCCCAGGCTTTTCCCAGTCTGATTATGTTGTTATTTCTGTTTACCTTTTACATACATATATATATTAGAAAATGTCGAGGCTCAACAGCTGAATTCTTGCCATTTCAACAGCTAGCTCCAGGCCCATACTTGGGATAGAGGAGTATAAGTATATTAGAAAGAGCTGGGGCACTGTGGCTGAGCTCTTGCCATTTCAACAGCTAGTTCCAGACTGAACACATACACACACACATATATTTATTAGGAAAATGCCTAGATTGGTATACAGCTTAGAATGAAGAAATAAGAAAGTGATCTGACTGCAATAGTCTTGGGAATCATTTTACACGAGACACTTCTCATGAAATCGCTTTCATAGTAAGACATTGAAGAGAATACCATCAATCAAAGAGAAGCCAGTTAAACTGGAAATGATTACAGCCACCACCACTACCATCACCACCACCACAACAACAACAACAACAAAAACAACAGCCACAACAACAACAACAACAAAAACAACAGCCACAACAACAACAAAAACACCACCAACAACAGCAATAACAGTCACAATAACAACAATAACAAGATTTATGTCATTGAAATTACTTTTACTTGAAGATCTCTTGTAAAAGGTTAGTGTTTCAAGAAAATACATCTATATTGAAAACTTTAATTTTAAGCACATCTATATAAAAGAAACAATTCATTTAATTACTTATTGATTGATTCTATTATTAACTGTTATTAATAGCGCAGTGGATTGATAGAGACATTAGAGTATTGGACAAATGCTTAGCTGTATAAAAAGGTGCAGGGTGCTCAAAGTTGATGGTATAGGAAGACCTAGGGAGTTCAGGGAGTTACTACTGCTGTTAACTACAAAAGGCTTTTCTCTCAAAATGAAGAGCAGATTGTATGATGTAGGTATATGAATAGCAATGTTGCATGGTAGTGAGACATGGGCTCTGTGTGCAGAGGACCGGTAAAGATTGGAAAGAAATGAAGCTTCCATGCCTCGATGGATGTGTAATAGCAAAATGAACGGAGAGAAAAATTGAGCATAAGAGGGATCAGATGCAGTGTGCAGGAGAGGAGATTATATTGGTATGGATATGGACATGAGATGCATATGAAAGATCACAGCTGATAAAAAGGTATAGGGTGCACAACATTGATGGTAGCTATAGTGTAGGAAGACCTAGAAAGACTTGGGATGTAGTGATAAAGGCTGACCTTGCACAATTGCATTTTCCAAAGGAAATGACATAGAATCGAGATCTTTGGCATTATGTAGGAATACAGAAAACCCTTCCTATGTGCATGGGTTGAAGCATACATCACTTTCCCCTACCTACCCCCACCTTCTAACACCCCACCGTTCTCCTACCTACCCCCACGTTCTAACACATCCCACCCTTCCCCCATGTACATACCTCACCCTTCACCTGATATCTCCTCCACTCTAGATCTATGTCTCCAATCCCCATGGACCTCCCCCACTCAAGTCTCCAGTCCACACAGTAAAGTGCTAATGTAGGTACCACGACAAAAAGTGGCCAGACCACGCTGTAAATGTATGTAAGGCCCACCATCATCATCATAACTACTCCCATCACTCTTGCGTCTTTCCAAGTCTTCTTCCATACATTTTACAGAAATAAATTACCTGCACACACACATACAGACATACATACACATACACGCATGCACATACACATACGCACACGCACCTACAACATAGACACATACTCACAGGCACATACACATACTCACAGGCACATACATGTACACACATACACACATGTACACACACACGCACACACGCGTACACACATACACACGTACATGCATACACGCACATACATACACATACACACACCTACACACATACAGACATACAAGCGCATACACACACCTATACATACTCTCATATACACACACACACACCTATACATACTCTCATATACACACACACACACACCTATACATACACACACATCCACACATCCACACATACAACACATATAGCTGTCCATTAATCTATGCATTAATATGTTTTCTAGCTTCCCTCTCCTCACTTCTGCTTTTCTGATTTGATCAAGTAAGCCTGTGTCCACCTGAATGTCTTCCCATTTCACTAATCATCCATTTTAAATATACCAACTTACTCCCTGTATTAGAAGCAAATGTAAGTTAGCATGTGTACATTACTATGACATACATCCTCATATTCATACACATCCCTCCCCCTCCTCCCTCCCCCTCTCTCTCAGCAAAGGCACTGCTTCTTATTTCAAAATTCCTTAGGTGAAACCAAATGAAGAAAAGCAACAAACAAAAAGTAACAAGTACTGCATGACACACACACACATGTGTGTACACACACACACACATATATATATATATATATATATATATATATATATATATATTTACATACACGAGGTGGTGCTGAAATGTTCCTGGCCTTGGGTAAAAGAAAATACAGGAGGATCAGTTCAACATATTCCCCTCTCAGATTCACACACTTATTGCAGCACTCCTTCCTCCCTGTAAAGTTAACTCTACTCTTTTGTGATACTCATAAAGACAAGAACTTTTCAGCACCCCCTCGTATATATATGTATATATATATATATATATATATATATATTGATATATATATATAAATATATATATATAACGAAGCAGGTGTGGTAAGGAACCAGATGGACCATAACGCACCAGAGTACTCAATACTTAGGGTAGTAGAGTGGGTAATAGGAAAAAGTTTAACCCCAACGGCAGAGCTCAAGCCATTTCTAGTCCAGAAATAGCCATCAAAACGGCTTGAGCTCTGCCGTCAGGGTTAAACTTTTTACTATTACCCACTCTACTACCCTAAGTATTGAGTACTCTGGTGCATTATGGTCCATCTTAGTCCAGAAATAGCCATCGAAATGGCTTGAGCTCTGCCGTCGGGGTTAAACTTTTTCCTATATATATATATTATATAGTAATAATAATAAATTTGAAGACTAAAATCCAAAGGGTGAAAGCAGCGATTCTTTGCTTAAACTTTAATCTGTTATTTTAATATATATATATATGTATGAATGTGTGTGTATGTGTTGGAGTATTTCTTCATATATACAATGTTAATCATATAAATATAAATGCATAATCATGCATATGGAAGAAGATAGGTATATGTGTACACACACACACATTACAGACTACAAATGTATGAATACTGTAAAAGAAAACTATGTCAACAAAATATAATCTTGGTATAGTTTGATAAAGGAAATCTTTCAGGAAGTTTCCACATTCATTCTGCTAACATGGCATTTGTCAGAGAATCTTCCACTATTTTCAGTAGAAATGCTATTTTTAGACATGTTATCTAGTGCACAGCAAATTGGATTCCTGATTAATACGTGCTTGTACCTCACATGCAAACCACCACCATCTTCTACAACAATTTCATCCATTGAATCTCATGTTTGTAACATTAATATAGTTATCATTTGTCTGTTATTCATTCTATACAGCTTGCTGTTCATTGTATGATGTTTACTATTAATTAGTGTAATATAAGGAGTTAACTGTTAACTAATGAACGTTTACAGGTGTTCACTATTGATATATCATCATCATCATCTTTATCGTCGTTTTTATGTCCATTTTTCTAGACTCGCATTGTATCAAATCTTATCTAAAACTATTTAAAGTTAAGCTTTGAATTATAACTGTTATATAATTAAAACAAACGGAAATTAAATATTAACTTTTGAACACAGGAAACTATGTTTTTCTGTCAACTACTAACTATGAACAGTTTATGATAAATGTTAATAAAGTAGACTAAATATTGAGAGTTAACTGTTGTATATTGATTTCTGATATAGGTAGATTGCTTCAAATATATGGGATGGAAACATTTTAATCAAAGAACCCTACACTTTACTAGTAATTTATTTTATCAATTTGAATGTGAACTTAGAACATAAATATTAGAGGCGATGTATTTGTTTTGCAAGAATTTTTTTATATGAAATCGTGTATTTAAACAGATATTGTTATATTTGGAGATGGTGATGTTGTCATGATATTGCCAGAAAAAGTAGTAAAACACACTCACTGTTTGGTTTGGGTTTTTCTTCAGTATCTTGATATAGACCAAACCAAACGGTAAGTGTGATTTACTATTTTTTCTGGCAATATTAGGACATGACTCTCTCCAAATTTAACAATAAATAAATATTGATTTCTAAATAAGGTACAAGGCCAGCAAATTTGTGGGAAGGGAAAAGTCGATTAAATCAACCCCAGTATTTGACTGGTACCTTATTTTATCAAAGCCGGAAGGATGAAAGGTAAAGTTGACTTTGGCCAGATTTGAACTCAGAATGTAAAAATCCAGAAAGAATACTGCAATGATATTTTATCTGACTCTCTACCAACACCCTTAACTATTAAATATTGATTTCTCATATAGGTACAAGGCTCCAAATTTATTGGATAGAAATATTGTAATAAATCAATTCTGTACTTGACTAGTAATATATTTTATCAATTTGAATTTGAACTCATAATGTAAGGGGTCATAACTAAGTAAATACTTGTTTCTACTTTAGGCACAAGGCCAGCAATTACCCAGTGCATTACTGGTACTTTATTAAGTAAGTAAATTTATAACTAAGTAAATACTGACAGCTTCTTGCTGGTTGTTGGCAGCTGTTGAATAGGTCATGTTTGTTATCTCTCCTTAGATATTAATTGTTGGTTGTTGACAGTTAAACAGGTAATGTTTATTATTCCCCCCTTAGGTATTAACTAAGTTATGTTCACTGTTAATTAATAATCAAACTATTAACTGTAATATATTTTAGTTTAATTATTTCAATATTTATCTTACTCAATGTTATCTCCTCTCTCTCAATTAATCTGTTCTATTATGACAGAAAATTCCTGTCTCCATCATTATTATAATTGTTATTTTATGTCTACTTTCCTGCATGGAGGGGAGGGACATATTATACATATGTCTCATTTTTGTCATGGTTTCTACAGCTGCTTTCCTTGACACCAGTAACTTAACAGAGTGCGCTGGGTGTATTATATCATAAAAAAGATCACTACAATGGATGACATATACCCGACAAGATATGTATATATATATATGTGATATTTTAGAGTTCCTTAATGGAAACGAATGTCTGCATCTCTAAAATCATATAAGCTCTGAACTTTTGTTCAGCATGATCTCAAGCTGGATCAAAATTTTGAATTTTTTTAGAGACACATAAGAGAAACTTGACAGTTCACTGTATGTTGAAGCGTGATTAAAAATTTCCCATTGGATATCAAAGTAGGATTATTTATCTTTTATGTTGGAAATATATTTTAAGAAAGTGGTGTCAGTGCCTTTGACTGCTCTTATAAAAGCGTGTTATGTGTTGATATTACCTCAATTTAAACTGGTTGACTATGAAACAGATGTATGTACACCTTAGTAATTAGCAACTGGTGATACTTTCACATAATAAAGTAAACATCTTGTCAGACATTAACTATTTAAAGTACATACATCAGAATTTAAGCAATTGAATGATTGATTAGATGTAGCAGAAAGTTTATATTGATTAATATATACAGACAGATTAAATCATAAATTTCTGCTGAATCATTTGACACCATGCTAACATCAAAGGCAGATTTACCATTATGTCTGTAAACACAGGTTCCTGCCAAATGCTGATAGCGATTCTCTTCCATGCATAATAATTTTAATGTCAGGTTTACTAATGAGAATGTAATTGGTCGCAAAAGATAATGCTTTTGAAGGAGGGGTTTTGATATTAAAAAGCATGAGCGAATCTCTCTCTCTCTCTGTATATAATCTTGGGGATTTTATCCGCCTTAGATAGATAGATATATATATATATATATATACACTCATCATGCATATAAACTTATATATTATATATATATATATTCTAGAGAGAGAGAGAGAGAGAGAGAGAGAGAGATGTTAGGCAGTTAAGAAGATTGAAATGTAAAATCTGACACAAAGAGGCAGAAATAGATAAATATGGTAAAAGTATGTGTAAAAGAAAAACGGAAAAATAAAGTAAAAGAAGAGCATACACACTTCGTCTTATGCGTGTATGAATATGTATGTATGTATGTGTATATACATATATACAACATACACACTTCGTCGTATGCGTGCGTGTATGTGTATATATATATATATATATATATACACACACACAGGGTGTCCCAAAAATGTATACTCTTTGATTACCTGTACAGACGATATTTATTAGAATGCTGTTGAAGTGTGTATACATTCTTTTTGAACAACCTGTATATATATACATACAATACACACACACAAATACATATATATGGAGTGAGAGCAATTACAAGTATGAGAATATGTATGTTTACGAGGATGTGTATATGGGTGCGTCTATATGCGTGTTTTTCCTTATGTGGGAGATAGAAAGAGCCATGAATAAAATAGAAATAAAAATAAGAGTATAAGAATAAAAATAAAATTAACAATAAAACCATTTTTACGTTAGCAAAATAAAAGCTTTTCTTCAGGAAATTAGTGGATCCATATTGCTTTTCCACATTTAAATCCCACCTAATTCCATTAAGGTCAATCTTTGGAGACACAATAGTGAAGAAATTACTTCTGAAGGACAACAATCATGAGAAATTTCAACCATTTTATTCCAACTAGAGCTGTCATGTAGTTAATGAGAGAAAGCATTATATTTTCTGCTTTCACATCTACACATACACTTGCAGACCTCCACACGTATACATACATACATGCATACATACATACATACGTACGTACATACATAGCTATGTAGTTAGGAAGCTCGCATACAACCATATGTCTCTGGGCTGCGAGTAATTCCCAGCAAGTGTCTTTTTGCCATAACTACCAAATGAATAGTACTTTAGTAATATAATTTGATAGAAAGAATCTTTGCAAATGGCCATGACAATTCTGCTGCTCTCTCTCTCTGTTTACCCCCCCCCCATATATATATATATATATATATATATATTTATATATTTGAAAAAAGGAAAAGAATGACTTCACTTGTAGTTCTAAACAATTTGATTTAATTTTCGTTGGTGACGATTATCAAACCTGATCTCAGTTTGACAATCGCCACCGACAGTTCTCCAGGAAAGTTAACCAGAAATCTTTAAAAATCTTCCCACCGAAATTTAACAAAGAACTTACTAGATCTACCAACTTTTATTATTAATATTATATTATAATATTATAACATTAAATAAAATAACATTAAATAACATTAAATCAAATTGTTTAGAACTACAGGTGAAGTCCTTTTCCTTTTTTCAAATATACCTAACTTGTACCAAGGATTTCACTCTTTTTCCAATATATATATATATATATTATATATATATATATATATATATATATATATATATATATATATAGTAATAATAATAAATTTGAAGACTAAAATCCAAAGAGGGCTCGATAAGGATAAATATATATCAAATATATAAGAACCGTAGAGCAAATATTTATTAAAATAACAGATTAAAGTTTAAGCAAAGAATCGCTGCTCTTTACCCTTAGCCCGAAGTGTAGCAGAACCTGGGTCAGTCGTATATATATATATATATATATATATATATATATTTCGTTTCTGAATTTGTTTAGCAAGATTCTTTATCTGAAAACGTGTGTTGAAACCGATATTGTTATACTTTGGGAGGGTCATGTTGCCAATAAGAAACACACACACCAGTTGCTTTCACTTCAATTTATTATAATAAATTTATAAATTTAGGAATTTATAAATTTCCGGTTGGTTGGTTGGTTCCACAACCAGATGGTTGTTTATATATTGTCAAAGTTCTTTCGTCACACATTCTGTGACCTCTTCAGTGACTGGGGATTCTTTTCTTTGTTTTTGTGCCTCTCCTTTGTTCTGTCCTACGCCATCTTGTTTCTGTGTGTGTGTGTTCACACACACACAGAAACATATATACGTATATATATATATATACGTATATACATATATATATATATATATATATACGTATATACATATATATATATATAGATATATATATATGTATATATATACGTATATATATATATACGCGTGTGTAAGAAGCACATCGAATAAAGAAACAAAAAAGAAAAATCCGAATTTATGAATCTAGGAGAATAAGGAAATCTATTTTCCCAATATTTTTGCTGAAATAGGTTATGGTATAATCGATAAAAGAACTTGTAGAAGCTCACTGTTGCCCACCACCAATCACAGTGTCTGTCAGATATAGATTCATGGATTTTATTTAGCTTCTAGCAGACCACACGCATAAATACACACATATCCTAAGATATAACATATTTATACTAACAGAGACATAGGTATATAGATATATATATATATAGAGAGAGAGAGAGAGAGAGAGAGAGAGAGAGAGACGGATACAGGCGAGACGGATAAGGTGATATAGATATACATATATTTATGTGTGTGTGTATATATATATATATATATACATATATACAGAGAGAGAGAGAGAGAGAGAGAGTTATGTAAATTTCCGACCCGCGGCGCCAACTGGTTTCGGCTTGTGTCTTCAGTAAGCCTTTGTAAGGGCGTATATATATGTATATATATATATATATATATGAATATATACGTACATATATATATATATACATATATATATATGTATTTATGTATGCTTATATATATATATATATATATATATATATATATATATGAATATATACGTACATATATATATATATATACATATATATATATGTATTTATGTATGCTTATATATATATATATATATATATATATATATATATATATATATATATATATATGAATATATACGTACATATATATATATATATACATATATATATATGTATTTATGTATGCTTATATATATATATATATATATATATATATATATATATATATATATGAATATATACGTACATATATATATATACATGTATATATATGTATTTATGTATGCTTATATATATATATATATATATATATATACATAATCGGAGAAAGCTAATAGCGATACTCCGGCCAAATTCCAACTCACTCAACAAACATTAGGAAATAAGTGAGTATATTCCTAATTAAACGTTCGGGGTGCTAACTAATTGTATTGTGTGGAAAATTGGCTGTATCATTTCATATGGGATATATCAAATATATCTCTTCCCAGATGGACGTCTCGTTTCACTATAAGATTTCTACAAGTTGGGTGAAATTATACCAATTTATGTAGAAGTTTGTATAAGACGAACAGATACTTATTCAAGTGGGCTCTTATAATTCTTCAGTGGGTGCCCAATAATATTCATATTGATAACCAAATCAACATCAATATTTAACGATAATCACCACCAGTGCTTGAGGGAGCTGCTAGGTTGTTAGTCCAGCAGTTCTAAAGAAAATCTCATACTGTCTCGAAAATAGGAGGAAGGCGATTACCGCCAAAAAAACAATACATGCGCAGGTCAATGAATTCTGAAAAGAATTCAAGCCACGTGCTAGAATTCAATTGGATTTGAAAAAATAACCATATGTGCGCATCGCTTGATGACAGAGATATTTTCTCGGGCAAAATTTATATATATATATATATATATATATATATATATATATATATATATACATATATATATATATGTGTGTGTGTGTGTGTGTGTGTGTGTGTGTGTGTGTGTGTGTGTGTGTGTGTGTGTGTGTGTGTGTGTGTGTGTGTGTGTGTGTGTGTGTGTGTGTGTGTGTGTGTGTGTGTGTGTGTGTGTGTGTGTGTGTGTGTGTGTGTGTGTGTGTGTGTGTGTGTGTGTGTGTGTGTGTGTGTTATCTCTAAGAAACCTCGAAGCAATGGTGGAAGTACTCGGAATTAATGTATATATGATAGGTGTTGAATTATCTGTTCGTTGTGGTGGATATCTTTGTATATATTGTAATAAAAGGACGTGGTTAGAGGTTGTTTGTGTAGTGTTCTTAAGTTGGTATTTGTATTTTAGTGGCCTTTCCAGTTGGCTGGTTTCTATCCGAGATAAATACACTGGGATATTCCATGGACACAAGAATAATGTAAAGCAAAACAAAGTTAAGTTAAACACTGGACAATGTATTCTTTGTGTTACCTCCTCATATTAATATGGATTGGCAGTATCGGTAGAGGGTCGGACGCCATGCTTTCCAGCATAGTTACGTCCCTTTACGATCCGAGTTCAAATTGCCGCCCAGGTTGACTTTGCCTTTCATCCTTACGGGGTCGATAAAATAAAGTACCAGTAATGCACTGGATATTTGCTGGCCTTGTGCCTAACGTAGAAACAATTATTATCAACATCAGTGTCGTCGTCATTGTCGTTATTAACATTATAATTATCAGCATCTTCACCATTACCACCAGCATCCCGACCATCACCTACACCATTGCCATCATCATCAAGCCCCATTACCACGACCATCACCACCCTCACCAAAACCATCACCACGACGACGACCGCCACCACCATTACCACCTTCCCCACCGCCACCACCATCGCCACCATCATCACCATCACCACCACCACCATCGCCACCATCATCACCATCACCACCACCACCACCAACGCCACCATCATCACCATCGCCACCACAATCAACACCATCATCACTGTCGTTATCATTGCAAATCTTAGTATTATTATCAAAAATTTGGTGTTATAATTTTGGTATCTTTACAAACATCTTCATATTGTCGTTGTGATTGTTGTTGCGGTTGTTGTTGCGGTTATTGTTGTTGTTATTTGACAATTTATCAGATATTAAACAGAAAAAGTTAAAGAAAAATACGTGTATTTAATAACGTAACTAATGGAATAAATCGATAGAATGTATTGAACTATTGTAAGATTGTGGCAATGGTGGTGGTGGTGGCGGTGGTGGCAGTAGTAGTAGTAGTAGCAGCAGTAATAGTAGTAGTAGTAGTAGCAGCAGCAGCAGCAGCAGCCGTAATAGTAATAATAGTAGTAGTAGTAGTAGTAATATAATGATTATGGTGTAAAAGAAAATAATACTAATATTATAATTGTTTCTACTTTTTGGCACAAGGCCAGCAATTATCTCAGTGTATTACTGGTACTTTATTTTATCGACCCCTTAAGGATGCAATGCAAAGTTAACCTTGGCGGGATTTGAACTCAGATCATAAAGAGCCTGAGTTCAAATCCCGCCAAGGTTAACTTATACTAATATTATGTTATTATTGGATTGGCAGTATCGGTAGAGGGTCGGACGCCATGCTTTGCAGCATAGAGTTACGTCCCTTTACGATCTGAGTTCAAATCCCGCCGAGGTTAACTTTGCCTTTCATCCTTACGTGGTCGATAAAATAAAGTACCAGTAATGCACTGGGTAATTGCTGGCCTTGTGCCAAAAGTAGAAACAATTATTATAATATTAGTATTATTCACTCACATAGCATTTACGCAGACGACATGTTAGAGCGAAAACAATTTTTTATATATATACATATAAGGGTTGTGCGCCAACATGGTTTCAGCCGGATGGCTGGAACAGGTAAAAGAGTGTGTACACACACACACACACACACACACACACACACACACACACACACAGGTTTCTTATATAAGCACAGGGCCGTAACTATGTTGCAAAGCATGGCGTCCGACTCTCTCTCTCTCTCTCTCTCTCTGGAAAAAAAGATTCAATCGAAAATGCAACTGGAATCTTTTTAAGAATATTTATTTGTTTCCTTTACCGGTTTCACAGTTCTTCTGCTTTTCAAAAGTAGAATTGAGATGGAGGGTTTGTGGGTTTTTCTTGCATCTATATATATATATATATATATATATATATATTAAAATACATACATAAAATACACATGCTCGTACATTCATGCATATGCATGTATATATATGTATATACGCACGTACACACACACACACACACGTATATATATAGACACAAAAGACATGACACTGGTAGAGAGCCAGGCATTTTTAGGGAGCTGTATAATGTATTGAACTAAGATAAACATCTGACAGACATTTATCATTATAAATCCATAAGGGATAAAAGTTTAAATATGTTCACTGATATATATATATATATATATATATATACACACAGAAAGATAGATAGGTAGATGGATGGATGGATGGATTTAGAGAAAGAGAGAGAGAGGCTGGTAAATAAATAAATTGATTGATTGACAAACAGATACGAATACCGAATCTAGTTCGCTAACTTCAATTCGGTATTCGTAGCAACCCTTACCTATGATCATGAATCTTGGGTAATGATCGGAATACATGGAGTAACGTTACTCAAAGTGCGTAGCTCGGAGATAAGTGAGTCACTCTAGGTAGAGTCGCTACTTCTCCGAATTGAGAGATCACAGCTCCGATACTATGGGCGTGTGGTTAGCATGACTTAGGAAAGAATCGCTGGACAGATTTTACGGGCAAAACCAACAGACAGGAAACCTATGGCTATACACCAGGCAAGATGGTTGGATAACATCCATGAGCTTGGCTGATCCAGCCAGATCAGTTGGAGACGGTTCATTCTGACAGGACCTGTTGGAAGTAGTGTTTGAGGACTCTGCTCCCACGAGCCACTCAAGCATAAGTGGGCGAGCAAGAAGAAGAAAGAAGATAGATAGATATTAGTATATTCATGAAATCATTTAATACAAATGATTCTATGACATATATTAGAGGATCACAAATATATTTAAGATAAGTGTACATAGATATAGATTAACACGATCGAAAATTAAATCACAAAAAAGAACAAAAATATATTTGAAGACAAAGTAAAACTTACATAGATAATCATCACCAGGTAAATGTAAAGTTGATCACAAATGCCGATAAGGCAGTGTATATATAAATATATAGATTAATACTCATGAAGTATATAAGTGATTATACTCTTAAACATGCTTAGCTTCATTTACAAGTAAAAGCATACATATATATGTGCATGGAAAACAATACATGTGTACATGCATATGCTGAAAAACTAACGAGTATGTACAAACAAATTATGTACATATACAGATACATCATCGCAAATATATATATATATATATATATATATATATATACACTTATATAAATATATATATATATATATATATATATATATATACATACACTTATATAAATATATATATACACTTATATAAATATATATATACACTTATATAAATATATATATACACTTATATAAATATATATATACACTTATATAAATATATATATACACTTATATAAATATATATATATATATACACACACTTATATAAATATATACATATACACTTATATAAATATAAATATATACATATATATATAGGGAGAGATACAATTATACACACCTAACCTCTGGCAATTAAATAAGCATAGACATACATATATAAACCACATATAAACATATATGGACCTAAAATGTATGTAGAAATATACATGTACAAGATGGAAGGTAGATAAGATTTACACATCTGTCATAAGTAAAATTATTTTGTAATGTGTACATAAATCAGAAACGATTATTACAGTTTTGATAAGGACGCTAAATTGGCAGTATCAGTAGAGCGTCGGATAATATGCTGTGCGGCATATAGTTACGGACCTTTACGTTCTGAGATCAAATCCTGCCGAGGTTAGTTTTGCCTTTATATCCCTGCAGGGTCGATAACATAAAATACCAGTAACGTACTGGGGTCAATTCCTTCGACTTTACTTTCCCTTCCCCACAAAAAAATTGTTGGCCTTGTGCCTAAATCAGAAAGCCCTTTTATCCTTACGGGGTCGATAAAATAAAGTACCAGTAATATACTGGGGTATGTGCTGGCCTTGTGCCAAAAGTAGAAATAATTATTAGTTACGAGGGCGATGGATTGGCAGTATCGGTAGAGTGTCAGACGCAATGCTTTGCAGCACAGAGTTACGGCCCTTTATGGTCTGAGTTCAAATCCCGCTGAGGTTAACTTTGCCTTTCATCCTTACGGGGTCGATAAAATAAAGTACCAGTAATGCACTGGGTAATTGCTGGCCTTGTGCCCAAAAGTAGAAACAATTATTACAGTTTCGACAGATATTCAAGGCGGGGAAATTGGAATATGGAAACGTGTAGATAGAATCAGTAAAAGCATTATCTTAATTCACAATCAAATAATCTGTGCCATGAAGGAAGAGCAGTTTCCATTCTGTCATTCTATAATCTCTGCCTCTCAACTAATTTCACTTTAATGGTTTTCATATTGATCTTCTTTTACCAGTCAATATCCAATTATAGTTAGAAGAATTGAATGACTTAGGTGGTTCATGGCTAATTCTAAGTTTATGAGTTCAAATTATGCTTCTCACATTTCATGTTCATGTCAAATTCACCTTGTATGTATGTATATATAAATATGTATGTATATATGCATGTACATATCTATGTATGCATGTACATATCTATGTATGCATGTATGTATGTATGCATGTATGTATGTATGTATGTGCGTATGTATATATGTGCGTGCGTGCGTGCGTGCGTGCGTGCGTGCGTGCGTGCGTGCGTGTGCGTGTGCGTGTGCGTGTGTGTGATGTATGTTCTTTTGGTTTCATAATTTTATAAATGTTTACCAATAGAGAGAGTTGGTTTCTAACATAGATTGGCTTGGAGATTTTACCCGCTTTACAATCATATATGAATTTTCATCCTAGCCAAACTCCATTCCTATATATTTTGAGAACGTCGTACCCAGGTCAATAATTTTCTTCATTCCTTTTACGTTCTTGGCATAGAGTTTCAGGTCATGTATCCGTGTGTGTATGTATGTTCTTCTGGTTTTATAATTTCACAAAATTTTATGTATGTATGTATCAATGTAACCTAACTACTGATGGAGCCATAGTAGCACCTTAGTGACATACGGCGTGTCTTTGGCATTTATTAAACCTAGCGAAGACCTTTCCACTCCAGGTTTGAGTACAGTTAGATTCTTCCAGAGAGAAAGAAAGAGAAAGAAAAAAAAAGAAAAAGAGGGGCAGGGAGGAGTGAGAGAATTGACCCCTGTACGTCACCGGCACTTTATTTTATCGACGTTGAAGGCATAAAAGGAAAAGTTAAACGAGTGCTCAGAGAGCCAGAATGAACACCACAAAGCATTCTAATGACTGACAATTCGCCATATGTGATCTTATGCTTAAGTTAAGAAATTAATATGAAAACCGATAATTCTTGTTGATTTGTTCATAGGACTTGTTAGAAAAGTTAAGTTACTTTATGCATGTCTTCAACAGTGTTCAACGTGTACAGGATTTTGACCACTTACGAATAATTCCGCTTGTCTTGATGTTGACAGCTTTATTCAAGTTTATACTAAACATTATTGATCAGAGATACTCTCAATAATCTTCCCACTACTAGCCTTGTTCAATCTTATTCTCACATTCTTCTCGTCGTCATCTCGCTCTCTTTTTCTATATTCCTTTGTATATTTCTCTTTCGTTGTAGGTCTGTTTCTTTATATATATATATATATATACATACATGTGCATATGCATGTGCATATACATACACACACATATATATAATATGCATAATACATATATTGGTCTGTTGGTTATTTGGTTGGTTCATATGTATGTATGTATGTATGTATGTATGTATGTATGTATGTATGTATGTATGTATGTATGTATGTATGTATGTATGTATGTATGTATGTATGTATGTGTATTGCAGTTGGCATTACTTCACATGTCTGTGCTGTTGTCATGGCGATAGCTGTAGCTGGGCAATCACATGCCAACATGTCAAGGCAGAATATGTAGATAAATAATAAATGGAAAGATGACTACATAAATTAATAGACACGTATTAAATTTAAATGTTGACGATGGTGATGATGATGGTGATGATGGTTGTTGTGGTGAAGGTGAGGATGATGATGATGATGATGCCGTCGCCGATGATGCTGATGGTAACGCTACAGCTGATATTATTGTTGATGGAGTAGAAGAAAGAGAGGAGTAGTAGCAGGAGGAAGGTAAGAAAAGACGTGAAGGAACATTAACGATGAAAATACAATCTGAGAATTCATAAAAGTAAATTATTTTGTCTAGTTTTTCTCCTGTCTTTAGCTCAAAAGACAATCTCTACACTTTATAGTGGTAAATACATTTCATCAGAATATAATATACGAATCCCACACAAAGAGACGTGAGAGATGACAACATCTTCCAATTAGAAGTTTTTGTTTTATATTGCCACATTCTGTAAGAAGGGACAGTAACTATGGCTTTCACAATCCCCCCCACCCCATCCCTCCGAGACCGATATCAGTGGTGTCGTTAGTTCTGCTTAAACTGTTGCGTGTTGACGCCTGTAGCAAAGACATAGTCAAGAAGGGGGTTCCAGAGAGCCAACGTTTTGCGAGAGGAAGGGCTGAGTGGATGGTTAACGTAGGGTTTCTCTCTTCCTTTCGTTCTAATTATATATAATCTCATCTTCCACCCAGTCCACCAAATCTCATACTTTCTACAAACCTTTCCCGTTAGAACTTCAACATTCTGTAACTTCCACCCTGTCCATGATTTTTTTTCTTTCTACCACCAGCAAATTACAACAAATTGATCGAGTGGCTTTTCTATGGGTGCGGTCTAGGAGGTCTGCGAGTGAAGTAGTAATACCGTTCCAGTTGGGGAAGGGGTATACCATTGTTTGTCTTATTTGAACTTTGTAGAGCATCAGTTTTGTTGGGGACGAAGTATTTGCAAGAACTGATCGCTATATCTGATCATCTGTGATTGTAAGGCCCTTTATTTAAAGCAATTGTAAGAGCTGTAGGTCTGTGTTGCTCAAGCTTAAGAGGAGTGAAATGCGATGATAATATCTTTTAATATTTTCCTTTGAAATGTGTGCTTTGTATATATACAATATCTTGTGTATTTTCTCTGATATATGGTCATTTCTCTCTCTATATATAAACATATATCTTTTACATTTGAATTATTATTGCTCTGGACAAAGTCTATTGAGCTTGTTGATTGAGAAGCACTAAAAATCAAACATATTTGATTTGCTTTAATTCCTCACATTTATATACATATATATATATATATATATATATATATATAAAATCATATGATCGAACACACAGGTAAAATAATGATTAAGAAATCATGACCCATTTCTTACTGCTGTATTTTCTCACACTTCAAAAATAGCTTCACACCAAACCAGAAGGCCCCTGTTGGCTTATCAGGATGTCTGTTTGTTTAATTTCATCAAAGAGATGATATTACTCTGAGACTGTGGAATTATGGGAATAAAGCTTCCTCTTACATATCTTATTAGCTATTATATTCAGAAACCTACACGCACGCACAAATACTTTCATCTTCACTTTCGTCACCACTATCACTGATAATATCAACACCAACAACGCCACCACCACCACCATATATATATATATATATATATCAGTCGGTCAACTGGTCTTCTAATGGGCAAATGTGGTGCTACTTCAAACACAATTCCTTCTGCCGAAAATCTCTGTCTTGAAATCCATTACTTCTACCGTGTCTATTTTAAACCATGGTAGTTGGGGGATTTTTTTCTTTGATATTTGAAACCGCTGTATCGGATTAGTTTAGGTATAATAAGTAATGTAAATAATATATTTTCCTTTTCTGATTGCTTTTGTACCTGTCATATGTATCACATTATATAATTATTTTGTTTTCTGTGATATTCCTGCATAAGTGAGCTCTGGACAATTTTTATCGGATCTCACTTCCACTGAGCTTCTACAGAACAACGAAGTCGAGATGTTTTTATTTCGATTTACTCTTTATACATATATATATATATACATATATATATAAGCTGAAAAAAAAAACATTATCTTACCTTTACTTCTACGAAAATAACTTTTAACTATACCAAATATATGACTATCATGTCATAGTATTTATTGACCTCTTGAGAGTTTTATTCTTATTCAGATTTCTATATTTATTTGGGGTTCTTGTAGTTTTCCCCTTACACTTTACAATATAACCACCACCGCCTGTCAATCAACGTGTAACCCTGCTTCTTGTGAGATGGACGTGGCTGAAGTTAACGTAAAACATTTGATTTATTTTCCATATATATATATATCTTGTTACTATATAAATATCTTGTTACTTTGAAGCGCTTTAATAAAATGAATATTAAACTTCTGCTTTCGGTATTCAGCACTTTTTTTCTCTCAACCGTCAACTACATACGGATATATATATAATGTGTATATATATATATATATATATATATAGATAGATAGATATAACACCCAGTTCCTCCTTATATCATCTTCCAAAATCTTTAAAAAGCGGGAACGAAACATTTGATGTCGTGGTCCTCGAAACACTGACTGAATTTAAGAAACATGAGATTGTTATGGCTCGGATACTTCTGACAAAATAGATCTGCCAGATCATGTCTGACCTCGAGCTAAACAACAACAACAACAACATACGATAACAGCAACGACGACGACGACAATGATGTTTGGGAGACAACCAGACATTCATAACTTACAATAAGTTCTCTTCAGGGTCGATGGTGGTGGCTAAAGGGGACTGAAGTCATCATGCAAGCATTGACAACGCAGTAATTTCACTATCAGTTCTATCAATATTGCAACAAAATAAAATATTATACGTCCAATAGATATAAAGGAATGACGTTCTGGTTATTTTTATCTCCTTACATTCATTTATTTTATATTTTCATTCTATTCCTTCTTGTTGCCATTCCAATTCCAATTAACTGGAGACAAGTGGATTTCAATTCCATTTGTCTGCAGAGAACCGAAGGGTATTAAAAAGCGATGGCAGACTTAAAACTGACCAGTAAATAGACACACGCGCGTAACGACAGTTAAATACATGGCATACACACAGATATGGTCATGCGTGAACATGCATATACGTACATGTAACGTTTTATTTATATATATATATATATATATATATATATATATATACACACACATATGTGTGTTTGTATGTATGCATAGATATAATGTGTGTGTATATATATATATATATATATATATATATATATACACACACACGTGTGTGTTTGTATGTATGCATAGATATAATGTGTGTGTATATATATATATATATATATATATATATATATATAAAGTGCGTGTGTGTATATACATATCTCATATATATTAATATATATATATATATAAGTGCGTGTGTGTATATACATATCTCATATATATTAATATATATATATATATAAGTGCGTGTGTGTATATACATATCTCATATATATTAATATATATATATATATATATATTCATGTCTAAGTATACCAATAAATTGAGACTTTTTTCTTTTCCAACAAGTTTGAAACTTATTAGACTTCGTCTAACGATTCTGTTTTTTTCATATTTTGTAGGCTTGAACTATATATATATATATATATATATATATATATATATATATATATATATATATATATATATATATATATATATATATATATATATATATTAAAGGTATATATTGAGTTAGGAACTCAAAATAGTCTCTTACAATAAAATACCTCTAAGAAAGAGATATTTTGAGTTCCTAACTCAATATATACCTTTGATATATTCGGCTCCGTTAATTTGTTGAGCTATTTCACGTGTCGAATAAACCTGGCTGCTATTTTTAGTGGTGTAAGTTTGTGAGACACTCTAAGATGCCATGTGCGTAATTATATATAGCACACTATTTAGTTCTTTAATATACTTAGAAGTGTTTAGGATACTAATTTGTCACCTACTGATGAGCAAGAATTGGTATTTCTATTCACAATTAATTAGTATTGCGAAACAGCACCAAGCTGTCTGGGTGGTTGGTAGTTACCACAATTCCGGTTTGTATTTATTTTCTTGATTTTTTCTTAAATTGAGACAGGCAAACCCTATTGTCTATAGTTAGTATTCTTTTCACCCTAGCGAATCTGGTCCCTTGCGATTTGAACACATATCTATATATCTGTGTTCGTTTTTCTTTTATATTCAATTATATATATATATATATATATATATATATATATATAGTTAGAAAAATGATAAACTTTCGTGTATATGTATCTAGCGTTTATCGATCTGTTACGCGCGTTTCACAGAGGATTGACTCAGGGTCACCCTTAGAAGTTATCAACCCAACTCCACTATTGATCTCTTCTTATGTCTGGCAAAAAAACAAAAAATAACATTTGTTGGATCGTCGGTTTGATGAGCAAATCGATAATGGAGTCTGGTCCATAACTTTTATGGGTGACTCTGGGTCAATCCTCTGTGACACACACGTAACAGATCCATACACAAAAAAAAAAAAAAAAAAAAAAAAAAAAAAAAAAAATCAAATACATGTAAATGAAACCTCATCGTTTTTCTTAATATATACACTCTGCCCGTGCATCGAGTAGTCGTTTTGGTAACACCACCTGTAATTCACGGATTCATATACTATATATATATATATATATATATATATATATATATATATATATATATTTACATATATGTGTATCTCGGGTTCAATCGGGGATAACCATAGCATATAAGGTATTCAATACATAGAGTATATACAATATTTAACTACAGGACTAGAACTGTTTCATTCGAAGGAAACCATCAGGAAAGTCTGATGATTTCCTGATGATTTCCTTCGAATGAAACAGCTCTAGTCCTGTAGAAGCCATTTCTATATATTATATATATATATATATTCTAGGGCGGGTAAAATTCCCGAGATCCATGGACGAGTTATCTCCAGCGGTCTCTGTCCCTTATTATCGCTGCCATGTCCTGCCGTCTCCTTAGGGCATCAACATACGTTAACCTTGGTCTTCCGCTTCCAGTGTCTCCATGTAGGGGCAATGTCAACTCTGGATGTCGGTGAGCATGTCCAGCTAACCTCAGTCTTCTCTGTGTCACTTTTGAGCTGACTTTTGGGAGGCTCCCATACAGCTCTGAGTTTTTCATCCTCAGTGTATACTGATTAATGTTCAGAGCCATCCTCAGCATTCTCGTGTAGCACCCATCCACCATCTGAGTGAGTTTCTTGGTCAGTGTCCAAGTCCCAGACCCGTACAGCAGCACAGACTCCACTACAGCAATGAAGAGGCGGATTTTCAAGTCTTCACGAAGGTCCAACTTCCACTCCGATCTCAATCTGTGGCACGCCGCCCAGGCTTTGTTCTTCCTCTCAACCACATCATCTTCCGTATTCCCAATCTTTGCTCCCAAATACAGGAAGTCCTCAACCAATTCTAGCAGTTTCCCGCCTACATTAGTGATCCCCTCCGGCTTCTCAACATTCTCTACCAGATATTTTGTTTTAGTCTCATTCATTCTCAGCCCCACACTCATCGACAGTCTCAACCTCCTGCATCAAATCCTCTGCCTCCTTCACTGTATTTGTCACCAAACCTATGTCATCGATATTTGTAATGGTAAAATGAACTCATATTTCAGCAGACGACAATCTCTGTAACATTTAACTGGCGTTCCATATACGTATTTTTAAAACATATACAACAAAATCTTAGAAAAAATATAAACAACAGCAGATAACATAATATTTACAGATAATAACTGTAGGAGAATATTTTGTTAAGAAAAAAAAAGCGGGTTAAGCAGAGAGTCAATCGTCAAACAACTAAAAGACAAATAGGAACGTGAGATTGATGTGCTTACACAAAAACAAATACAGTAGTGTGTCAGTTTACATTAACCCTTTTACTGCTAAACCATATGAAACCACATCACAAAATTAATATGTTGAGTTAAAAACTCACAATACTCCCTTATAATCAAATTAGCTCAAGAAAAAAAAATTCAGAGCCCTTTATAACACAGTAAATAGAGGACGCACATGTGTGTGTGTGTGTGTGTGTGTGTGTGTGTGTGTGTGTGTGTGTGTGTGTGTGTGTGTGTGTGTGTGTGTGTGTGTGTTCTTTCTTTACTGTGTTATATATAAATATATATATATAAATACATATATATATATACGTGCGCGCGCGCGCACAGGCGCATGCGCACACACACACATATATATATATATATATATATATATATATATATATATATTATGTATGTGTGTCTGGTAGGGGCTAAAGGCTGATTCAATGATTTGATTCTATTTTTAACGAATATTATTCAGTAATTTAATTTAGAATTAGATTCTTTGCCTGTAACTTAAAAAACAGATGATTAGAAATTGTGCATTGAAATTAAGACTACAAAATAAAAGCAACTTGTTCCAGTCATCACATTAAAGGACTTAGACAATGCTATATATACTTTATCTAATATTTACTAAAGTATATATTGATAGAAACTGGTCCTAAATTGTTGGAGAAAGTTACAAACAATTGCAGCGACTTTGATGCAATACTGGTATTATCTTACTGACAAGTGCAGTGGATTGTCAGTAAACGGTAGAGCGTCGGATAATGTTTGTCAGCATAGAGTGACGGTCCCTTACGATCCGAGTTCAAATTCTGCCGAGGTTAACTTTGGCTTTCATCCTTACGGGGTTGATAGAATAAAGTTCCAGTAACGCACTGGGGTTGATTTAATCGACTTTCCGCTTCCCCCAAATAGTTGGCCTATGCTTAAATCAGAAACCATTATTATGTTACTGAGAGAATCGGTAGAGTGTAGAGTGAAAGGAACTACAGGATTTCGTTATTCCCTTCTACATTCTGGTTTGAAATCCCACCGAAGTCACCTCTCCTTTTCGTTCTTTAGAGGTCGATAAAATAAAGTACCAGTCAAGTACTGGGGTTGATATAATCGTCTTTTCTCTTCCCAAAAGTAGAAATCGTTATTATGTTACGGTCCTGCACGTTCCGATTTCAAATCCTGTTCAATGCAACTTTACTTTTCATCGTTCCGGGTTCTATAAAATAAAGTACTCATCGATTGTTACTTCCCCTGTCTTTGTAAAAAATTATTATATATCTTATTGGTCCTAGAAACGGGATCGACCCGCGCTGCCATTATACACCAATAATACATACAAATAAGTATAGACCTTTGTTGTATATTTAAGTCATGATTAATGATACTCCGATGTTTGAAATAATCAGGATTTTCTGTTGATTTCAAACATAAGAAACCTTTCTATATGAAATAAATATATACCATTTCTATAATATATTAGGTACCTTATTTAACTCTAGTACTCTTCAGTTCCTCTTCGAAAAACCTTTCATATACATATATATATATATATATATATATATATATATATATATATATATATATATATATATTTCCATTCAGTTGAGCCGACTTAAGAACCTAACGATGGGCTATTTTTAGCACTCCTTTTAGCTTGTGTATTTGCCAGACAATGCAATACGATCGATGTTTTATGTATTGATCAAAATTATTGTGTATGCGTGTCTGTATGTATATGCGTATGTATGTATATGTGTGTATGTGTGCTTTAACATTCTTTTGATTTTATTTAATGTGATATTTTTGTTTATTATTTTTCCACAGAAACTGATGCCGTTTAACATTTGAAATACTCGAAAACCTCAATATAATAGTTAAGGAAACAAAAACAAACATTTAACAGTCAGGACAAATATGATAAATTGAAAGATAATGTCTACCATTGTCCAATATAGGTAAGTACGACATTTTGTTTCTTACAAACCACTCGAACATCAATCAGTTCACCTAGCCAAGCATAATAGGTTTCCACCCTGAAAGCAATGATACATAAAAACTACTGCAGGTTGTCTACTTTTTATATGAGAAATACTGCTCCAACTTCAACTACATTCGTCTTTTATGCGATGGTTAAGTATATACTAAACATTTTATTGTTCCTCAACACATCCGTGTCTTCTGTCTATTGAAAATCTATTGCATAAGAAATTGTTATTACATCTCACAATTGCAAAAGCTTAGTCGGCCTCCAATGAAGCTGTTTTATATATATATATAGAAGATATATTGAAAGTTTTAATGATAGACGCTCCAGTCTTATTATGTCACCATTTTGTCGGTGACAAGAGGTGGGATTTGAACTCATAACGTACAAATATAGAACAAGCTAGGCGCTTATTTAGAACAGCTCTCACACATTTTGTAAGCACATTGCACTATAAGCACATTGCACTATAAGCACATTGCACTATATTTTTAAGGCGCTAAATATGGCAAATTGGCAGAGTTGTTAAAACGTCAGATAGAATGCTTAACAGGATTCGTTCCAGCTTTCTGCGTTCTGAGTTCAAATGCCATGAAGGTCAAATTTGCCTTTCATCTTTTCGAGGTCGATAAAATATGTAACTGTCTAGTACTGGGATCGATTCTTTATGTCTCATTCTTACTTCCTCTCTATCCCCATCTCCTGCTCTGTAAGAAATCGATTTCGTTCAGACATGAAGAGGAGTGAGCACCGCCAGGTTTAAAATTCCCAGGTTGGATTTCCTGATCAGAGTCAGAAAAATATACCAGCTATGAACAGTTGCTGATTCTCCACAAACCACACCCTATCTCCTACATTAGAATATTGCTTATATATCTGGGATGGCGCAATTGCACAGTTTGAAATACTTACCAAGTAAACCTTCATTTATTGATACGTTCCAACCTCTCTAACCCACTCTCACACTATGTCCAATCTGTTCCTCAAAACTTGCTGTCGATGTGACGAATTAGCAGAATCGTTATAATGTCGGATAGAATGCTTATTGTTACCCATTCCGGCTCTCTGCTCTTTGAGTTCAAATACCGCTGAAATCAACTTTGCCTTTCAATCATTCGAGATCGATAAAAAAAGTACCAGTTCAGTACTAGATTTCCTTCAGACATGGAGAGGGGATGGGTTACAAGTTCTAATTGACTAGGACACGCTGCATGTCAATAGGTCGCTCCTATTACTCCATTAAATCTAGCGGCTCCATATGTACATATAAACTAGCTGTTTGTTACTCCATCCAAAGCCTACTTAATGCATTAATTTTTTTTCACTCATCTAACTCCTAGAAGCTACACTAAACACTTCACCTAATCCATTTTTACTAAGCAACTGCCACCCTGACATGCCACCACAGACAATTTGCTTCATTACCGACTTTTTGCCCACTTAATTCAAGTTCTGACTCGCATGTCTTAAAGTATTTCAACGAATTACAACCAGCAGTTGCCCTAAGTACCATCTACCACAGCCAATTTGTTTTATTTATGTTACACAAACCTTCCTTCAGCTACATTACCAGATTACTATACTATTTCCTTCAGTTTCTAAACATAATTATTAATCAATGAAAATATCTAGATGAAACGACAACATTGAATAATTCTGTAGACTCTTCCTTTAAACAGCAGATTAAATCTGAGCCAATCAGTCGAATTTCCACTGACTGCTGCTATCTTACAACTTGAATTAACAACTTTATTGTAGTTTTAGGAGAACAGCGAAGCTGTTTGACATAGTTATTTTGATCGGTTTAGGTTTAGCTTTTCGCAAATAATTTTTATTGATTATTGTTGCTCTATTTCTTTTAAAGTATAATTGAACCAGAAACGATGTAATTAGGGCAGACTATGAAATATACAAACATAAGGACACGCAAACCCCAACCTCACACTAAATCATCCATAAACGCGCACACAAATTCACAAATCCCCGCACGCAAGCACGCACATGCACGCGCTCAAACAGATTGTTTTTCTCATCTTTTGCATGTATGAGCCTATTTAAAGCCTGGCGTAGCTCATCCCTTTCCAACTCTAAACACTACCGATTTCTTCCAGAGAAGGAAAGAAAGAAAGATGGAGAAGAAGTGAAAAAGAGATATAGGGGAAGATATATTACCCCAGTACTGGACTGGTACTTTTTTATCAACCCCGAAAGATTGAGAGGCAAAATTGACATTGGCGATCTTTGACCTCAAAGAGCATAATGCGCGCATACTGCAAAATATTCTATCCGACGTTCTATTTCACATCTTATACAGAAAGATAATAGCGACTCTTCGTAAACCTCCCCACAAATGCACAACAATTATTTGTATGTCTTCTTTATATTATTTCTGTACATGAACCTACAGTACTTCCATTTGAGAAAAATTATAAATGTCGACAATAATATCATGTAAAATATATGACCTTCAAATTAGACTGAAATGTCTTCTGTGAAATAATAAAGAAAACGCGACTTCCTTACAATGATATAGCGACAAAAGTAAAATAGAGACCAAAAGTCTTTAACGAATTTTATCAGTATATTATGCTTTTTATATTTTTTCTTCAAATATTTCATTTTACACCCGTTTCTTATAGATATACATACGCACACACACACGTGTATATATATATATATATTTTCTTTTCTATATATATTTATATATATGTAGTAGAGGATCGGGGCGCGGGTCTCTACTATATTTACACTCTACTATCCCAAATATCGAGTTCTCTGCAGAAAAATGGTCTTACTAGTTTAAAACTGATATAAGCCTGATCTCTCTCTCTCTCTCTCTCTCTCTCTCTCTCTCTGCGCTGAAACATCTGTGACCCGTAGTAGACAACTGATGAAGGGAAAATGTCCATCTCTTGTTTGTGTCCCTTTACTTTCTAACACTCGTTATCAGTAACCACACACCCTCATCCCTCTCAATTTATATATATATATATATACATATATATATATATACATATATATATATGGACGTTAAACGGCGATGGTATGTATAGTATAGTTAAGTCCATTCTTCCCGTTGTTTAATTTCCATAGACATATAGCCATAACCCCGATTACCGGTTGAGTTGTTGAGCAATCTCAAGGATTAACTATCTCACTGAGATGAACGAATATTATATTGCTCAGGTTCATGTGTGTCTATCATATATATATATATATATATATATATATATGTGTGTGTGTGTGGTTAAAAGAGTTACATGTATTTTATTATGCGCATTTCAAAAACAAATATCATCATGGGATGATATTTGCGTTCTCATCAGATAAAATAGGGAGACATGATGTGAAGCTTAAAAAATACTTGCGAGCAGTGAAGTGTTAAATCAACATATGCTCGCAAGTGTTTTTTAAGCTTCATATCATGTCTCCCTATTTTATCTGATGAGAACGCAAATATCATCCCATGATGATATTTGTTTTTGAAATGCGCATAATAAAATACATGTAACTCTTTTAACCATCTTTTGATCTTATATTATTTATACTCCAGTCATATAAACTGTTGAGTGCTACTTATCCGATATTTGCATTGCTTTATTGTGCTACAATAAAACTCACCTCCTACAATGTATGTATGTATGTATGTATGTATGTATGTATGTATGTATGTATGTATGTATGTATGTATGTATGTATGTATGTATGTATGTATGTATGTATGTATGTATGTATGTATGTATGTATGTATGTATGTATGTATGTATGTATGTATGTATGTATGTATGTATGTATGTATGTATGTATGTGTGTGTGTGTGTGTGTGTGTGTGTGTGTGTGTGTGTGTGTGTGTGTGTGTGTGTGTGTGTGTGTGTGTGTGTGTGTGTGTGTGTGTGTGTGTGTGTGTGTGTGTGTGTGTGTGTGTGTGTGTGTGTGTGCGCGTGCGTGTGCGCGCGTGCGTGCGTGCGTGCGTGCGTGCGTGCGTGCGTGCGTGCGTGCGTGCGTGCGTGCGTGCGTGCGTGCGTTTGCTCGTGTATGTGTGTTTAAATGTGTGCCTGTGTGTGTGGTGTTAGTGCGAGCGTTCGAGAGATGAAACTGATTAAAATAGACTTAACGAATTGCGACTATCACCTAGAGAATTAGCGTAACGTGTTTCTTTTAATATTATCATGATAATTTTATTGTATTTTATTGCAGAGTTGGATCATTCTGTCAATAGAATACACGATCTGTTTGGGATAAATCTTTATTATTACACCCATATCCAAGATAGTCATAGTAAATACAAACTTAATTTTGGGGTACTTGGTTGATAGTTTTGGTTACAGTTCTGAAGGTCACTTTTATGTTTTTCCTATGATATCTTTTACTGTATTTTGAATAAATAAGGCTTTCAAAGCCGTCGTAAATTACTCGTTTTTTGTAATTCCCCTCTTGATTTTCAATTATATTTATTTAACGCTAAATAACAGTAAGCAATAGACAGAAATTAGCTAAGACTAGAACAATAGGAAAAATAGACATTTTTGACACTTTGCTTTCATTAAACGAATTATAATTTACCAATTCACTATTATAAATCCATCACTAGAAACAAACAAAAAACTTATGATTTCTACTACAGGCACAAGGCCAGTATGTTTTTGGGGAAGTGAAAGTTGATTAAATCGACCACAGTTCGTTACGGGTACTTTATTTTATCGACCCCGTAAGGATGAAAGGCAAAGTTAACCGTGGCGGGTTTTGAACTCAGAACGTAAAGGGGCGTAACCCTGTGCCATAAATCATATTGTCCGACACTCTACTGATCCTATAATGCCCCTTCACTTGGTAACCTAAGTATATGTTTATATTGTTTACGTGATTAATCCGACCATCATGTACTACAACAGTTCCAGCTTCTCTGAACTAGCGTGTTACATACCAACATGGAAACCGATGCACTTGATTCATCGTTGAACTATATCAATAGAACTATAACATTACTACATCCATATCTTTCTCAGCACCATACCACTACCTTCTCCAACATATTTATCACTACCTCTACCAAACCTCAACATTTTCATCACTATTTCCAGCACCAGCGTAAATAGAAGATTAAGTATATGCGCATTAGCATGTTTTTCTTGTCAAGTTATCACCTTTCACTTTCCTAATCCACAAAGCGAATAAACCTATAAAACATAGTATCAAGCATAAATTGGTAGGGCAAAGGCAGTGGATTGACATAATCGTTAGAGTATCCGACAAAATGCATTGTGTCATTTATTTACGGCCATTTATGTTGCAAGTTCCAATCCCACCGAGATCACCATTGCCTTTCATCCTTCTGAATCGATAAGATAAAGTGCCAATCAAATACTGGGGTTAATTTAATCGGCGTTCCCCTCCCCTAAAATTGCTGGGCTTGTGCCTAAATCATTAGTTGATAAAGTCGAAACGGTAACATAGTTTTTATGATAATTGTTTCTCAGTAGAAAAGCTCAATGGACGTTTGTCCAGATCATCAATAATTCAACACTTTTCCACCTTAAAGTATGTACTTTTTCCTAAATATTGTATGCTTATATATGTGTACAACATACCATCTCTCTCTCTCTCTCACACACACACACGAAGGAAATGTGGTAAGGAACCAGGTGGACCATAACGCACCAAAGTACTCAATACTTAGGGTAGTAGAGTGGGTGATAGGAACAAGTAAGACCCCGACGGCTGAGCTCAGAATTAGCCGTCGAAACGGCTTGAGCTCAGCCGTCGGGGTCTTACTTGTTCCTATATATATATATCAACAGTCGACCGACAAGATCCCAGACGTCATTCGCTTAACGAGGAGGTGTGGGGGGGGGGACTCGTCAAATCGGACCGAGGAAACAACGTTTCCATTGGTCTTTCCAATTGCTAATATATATATATATAACGAAGGAAATGTGGTAAGGAACCAGATGGACCATAACGCACCAAAGTACTCAATACTTAGGGTAGTAGAGTGGGTAATATGAACAAGTATGACCCCGACGGCAGAGCTCAAGCCGTTTCGACGGCTAATTCTGGACTGAATTAGCCGTCAAAACGGCTTGAGCTCTGCCGTCGGAGTCATACTTGTTCCTACACACACACACACACACACACACACACACACACACACACACACACATACATATATATATATATATATATATATATATATATAAGAGAGAGAGAGAGAGTGAGGGGATGAGAAAGGGAGAAAGAAAGACAGATGTGATAGATTTAGAAATATACTGATAAATAATGGTTAGCTTGTTTAAATATTAAAGACACGGATGTAGAAAGGTAGGAGGAGAAATATAAGAAGGAAGTACATATATATAAATATATATATATATATATATATATATATATATATACATATATATATATAAATATATATATATATATATATATATATAAAAGCAAGGTGGATAACAGACGTAATGTGTACAAGTGAAATGTTCACCATCTCATGTATACATTATAGAAGGACAAAAGCAGAAAGACAAATTGATATCAGAATCGATTTATAAAGGAATGATATTATAAATTCACAAAATTTCGTTAAAGACCAGCTAAAGGGTTTAAGTTTAGGTCGGTGAATTAACCTTTCGGAGAACATACTATAGTTGCTTATAGCATTGCATGGACAGCTGATGAATACGTACATATTCACACATGTACACACGTGTGTGTGTGTGTGTGTGTGTGTGTGTGTGTGTGTGTGTGTGTGTGTGTGTGCGTGTGCGTGTGTGTGCCCACGCAGACACATACACGTACATGTGCGCACACATATGTATATGTGTATATATATATATACATATGTGTGTGTGTATATATATATATATGTATATATATAATATAAAACGAAAAATCAGTGATGCATCTGAAGTCAATTTATTGTGTTACAATTGTTTCTCCGGCGTACAGCTCGAGACACGATCATTGGGTGGATCTGTCTGATTCTGGATCCGCAGGTTCGACGGACACGTCTAATTATTTCAGAGCAAATTCTCTCACTGGGGTGTTAGCGTCAAAAACATCCTCTTCGCGCGTCCTGTTATTGGCTGCTGTTTTTCTACGTCATCGTAATTCTGACCAGCAGGTGTCATTCTACTGACCATCAGCTGTCCCTTTCTGCCACACTTCGATGAATTACTACTGGGTTTGGTAGTTCACACGTCCACGCGCGCACTCACACACACATATATACCCCCCCCCCCATACACACACACACACAATCACATAGATAACAACATCCGTACGCATAGACTCCGACTATACACACACACTTAAGGAGAACATAAAAAAACTATAGACATACGCATACAGACGCCTGCCTACATGCCCATATACAGGTACAGACTCGCTCACAAACACACACACATATAACCCGTTCGTGTGTGTGTGTGTGTGTGTGTGTGTGTGTGTGTGTGTGTGTGTGTGTGTGTGTGTGTGTGTGTGTGTGTGTGTGTGTGTGTGTTGCTTTGGGTGAAATTTGTGTATTTTCAGAATTTTCAACCCTTTCATGCTAAGTGATTATTTATGTTTTGTAGTTATCTATCGAGATTCAATACATGTAGACATCAATGGAAAACTATAGTATTATGCTATGCCCATGAGCAAGGTTCTTATTTCTACATGTGATGTCCAAGAAAGAAAAACAAAAACTGGTCTCATTCTTAATATACATTTAAATAATTAATGAAACAACTGAACACCCAGCAAAAACATATATCAATCATTACACCAAAGATATCACAGGAAAATGAATGCGAAATTGGAAAAATAAAATAAAAAATATAAAGAAAAAATATCCAAGACTACAATAACTAGTCAATAGTTTATCTGTATACTATATCCATTTATTTGCCTGCATGTCTTGTCAAAATTCTAACATCGATATTTGTAATGGTAAAATGAACTCATTTCAGCAGACGACAATCTCTGTAACATTTAACTGGCGTTCCATATACGAATTTTTAAAACATACAACAAAATCTTAGGAAAAATATAAACAACATCAAATAACATAATATTTAAAGATAATAACTGTAGGAGAATATTTTGTTAAGAAAAAAAAAGCGGGATAAGCAGAGAGTCAATCGTCAAACAACTAAAAGACAAATAGGAACGTGAGATTGATGTGCTTACACAAAAACAAATACAGTAGTGTGTCAGTTTACATTAACCCTTTTACTGCTAAACCACATGAAACCATCCCAGATTTTATGTTACAAGTCTGTTTATTTTAAAATATTTATATTTATTTAAAACCTTTCCATCATTTTATGTAAAAAGTTGTTATGTTGGTTATTGTCTTAAATTATTTGAAAATCATAGGCAGTAGCTTTCATTACAAATATAGTAAGGAAAGGGTTATTTGTATAGTTTCCGTATGTTTATACATGTACCACGACACACTTTCGATGTGTCATTCTCTTTATGCTAATTTTACATATTGTTTCTCAATTACATTTGAACAACAAGTAGCTCGATGTAGAGTTATGTATGACATGCAAGAAAATGGGTGAAGCTTTGAGATGAATACTATCGATAGAATCATAAACCACAAAACAATATTCGTAGATTTTGAATAGTTTAATAACAAATAAGATGTGTGATAATTGTGATAGGAAATTATCGAAGATGAACCTTTTTAAAAGCATACTAAACAAAACTCTTTTATTAGAATTTAGACAACTATTACATATACATGTCAGTATATGTGTATGTGTGTATGTGTGTGTGCAGGTAAGGATATCATTGCATGAGTGGGTCTGTATGCTTTGAGTTTATTTGTAGATATACGTATGTTTCTGTATCTATACATGTGCATATGCAGTTATTACATGCTAAATGTATGTATGATATATATATATATAACAATGAAATAGAAGCCAGTAGGTTAGAATTTACTTCATTTTATTCATTACACAATTGCTATCATTCATATTTCGATGGTAACTGTTTCAAAACAGTAATCATCGAAATACGTATAACAGCGATTATATAATCGATAAAATGAGATAATTTTTAACCTACTGGCTTCTACTTCATTGTTATACCAATATTCCGGAGTACACAGATTTACATATATACTTCGTTGGATGCTCAATCTTCTGTACACTAATGTTGGCTGATTAACTAATACAAGATATATCATATATATATATATATATATATATATATATATATGTGTGTATATATATACGAGAGAGAGAGAAAGAAAGATATATGTATGTATGTGGGGAGAGATAAATGAAGGAGTGGGGAGAATGTGGTACAAATATTTGTTGCTTTTAGTTGTCATTACTTTCCTTTTCAAATTATATATCATGAACGACTTCCCCAAATAACAGATCTAATCAGCTACTACCATGTAGAGAGCTGATCAATATTCAATAAATAGAGATGGGGTGATTTGGAATGAGATTTTACTCAGAATTAACATTTAAAAAGAAAAAGAATGACATCTGTCACTAGCTGACTGCTAGTAGAATCTGAGTATTACTTGCTCCAGTCATGTGTCGTGAATATAAACTGGCTATTGATATTATCTTTTATCGTTTAGTCAGGGAATTAAGTGTAGCGACTATGGCCGTGGTTGGTGGGAGGAAAAGAGGACGTTATGCTGTAACTGAAGGCCTGGCATGAATACTTACAGCAGAGTAAACTCAACTAAAGTCCGCCTATGTCATATATCGGGTGACGACGGATTATGTCTATGACCTAATAACTCAGAAGTTAAAGAACTGGAACAAATATCGCCACTATGCTCTTAAAATCCACCAATCCACATCTCGGGATTGGCATTTTAGTTATGGCGCTTTACGTTCAGAGTTCTAATCCCACCAAAGTCAACTTTGTTTTTCATCCTACCGGGGTCTATTTAAT
>OZ024753.1:1914206-1931706 GCA_964016885.1 Eledone cirrhosa | reverse complement strand
GTAAAGTGGTCGTGATGGCGACACGACAAAAAGCATCCAGTACTCACTGTAAATGAGGTTGGCATTAGGAAGGGCATCCTGGTGTAGAAACCAAGCCAGAATCAGTTCTGTATGAGCAAGACATAGTCACCTAATCTGTCCTATCTCACAACAGGACAATTCGTCTAACCCATGCTAGCGTTGAAAAATAGACATTAAACGGTGATGAGGATAATGACACACACACACACACACACACACACACACACACACACACACACACACACACACACACACACACACACACACAAGTTTATCCCGGGTACAATCGGGAGTAACCACAGGAAGTTAGGTACTCAATACAAAGCGGAGTATAAATATTTAATATAGAAATGGCTTCTACAGGACTAGATCTGTTTCATTCGAGAGTATCATCAGGAAGCCCTGATGATTTCTCCCGAATGAAACAGATCTAGTCCTGTAGAAGCCATTTCTCTCTCTCTCTCTCTCTCTCTCTCTCTCTCCACCACACATATTTATATATAAATATATGGGTGGTGGTGAGTATTTATGTTGTGTGTGTATGTGTGTGTGTGAGAGAGAGAGTTGTTATAGACGCACTGACTGAAATAAAAAAGAAACAGACAGAAATAGACAATCTGACAAGTGTATATATATATATATACGCACATATATACGCACACACACATATGCAAAAGGCAAACAGAAATATCAAGGCAAATATACATATATATGGATGCACACACGTATATATATATAAAATAATAGTAACTAATAGCAGGTATGCCCCCGACAGATTTAGGTACATAAACAAATGGAATTAGATACAAAAATAGTCTCTCCCTTCCCCCCACACACATACAAACACTCACACAGCCAGACAGACAAACAGACGGTCGGGCAGGCAGTTGGATTACCAGTTTTTCTCCCGAGAAAAGTAGCAGCTTATACTGTAAAGTATTATAGCGAAAAACAACAACAAACAACCACAAACTTATTACAAAACGGTCATACACATCATGGCTAAACCTACATACCGGTAAGTTTATCATGGCTGAATTTTTATTTTATTTCATTCACCATCTACATAACATATCTATCTGTCTTTCTATTTGTTTATCTCTATCTATCTATACACGTACCTGTTACTTAACTTTTATATTACTATAATAATAGTTCTGCTATTTTAACCTTAGCGTCTGTAGGGTGTCCCCACTACAAAAAAAAAAATGTATACTCACTTTGAATACCTGTATAGACAATATTTATTAGAATGCTTTTGAAGTGTGTAGATATTTTTGGGGGACACCCTGAATCATAGTTCTTTCTATAGTTCTTTACATTGATTTCAAATCCTGATGAGATTAACTTTACCTTTAATCCATCCTGGTTAAATCTTTATTATTGCACCTGTCTCCTAGACGTGTGTAATAGTAATTAATTTTTTTTATTATTTTAAGATAGGTTTGGTTAGAACTTGTTTTACCTGTGAGTGTTTTTAAAAAAAAATATTTTCAACGAATGTGGCCTTGAAACCCGACATAAGTTACACATTTTCTGTTTCCCCACCTCCCGCCTCGGAGACGCGTTTAAATAATACAAAATTACCGAATAAAACATCAGTCAAGTGCTATGATCAATATTATCGACTTTTTTCCCTCCCCTCCTCGCACCACCCATATTGCTGGCCTTGTGCCAAAGTTAGAAAACATTTCTATTTTGTTAGAGTGATCCCAACTTATTGTAGTACGTTACGTTCTGAGTTCAAATCCTGCTGGGGTCAACTTTACCCTTCAGCCTATCGGAATAGAGAAAATACAGTACTAAATCACTTACAGAGGTCTCTTTTATGGACCAAACCTGCCCTCTAAATGTCCGGTTTGTTTCCTATGCAAGGACGGTGGAAGCATTTCTGAATCGGTGGGGAGGGATTTGGTCAATTTAGTTGTAGTAATTAGTTTAGCTGTTATTATCAAATATCAACCAAGAAATAAAAATAAAAATCGATATCCGATAAACATGTATATAAATTGTAGCGCATATACAAATAGATGTGTTTTGGTAGTTTGAAGAAAAAAACTATAATTATTGGGGGAGAGGGGGGTAGGGCCCTTCCCCGTGACCCCGCCTCCCAGTTCCACCGCTCTTGTTATGTAAAAAATAAGAAATTATTGTTGAATTGTTAGTGTGTCAGGCTCTGCTTACATAACAGTATTTACTAAGAACCCTTCACGTTCAGCATTCAAATCCCGTCACTGTCAACTTTGCTTTCTATTCTTCCAAGTCGCGGTAAAATAGTATTTGGAGGGGTGTGGTATATTTCTACAATACCTCATGGGAGCGGGGACGAAACTACAATAGAAGTTAAAACAATATTATTACTATCTATCTATCTATCTATCTATATTTGGTATTTAAATTTCCTAACTCTTCTCTGGTCTCTATATTATGACTGTGGCACTCATAGTTACTCATAGCTACTAGTAGTAGTAACAGCAGTAGTAGTAGTAGTAAAGTTCCAACCGTTATAGTAATGCTACTCTAATACTTAGTAGTAGTAATAGTAGTAGAAGTAGTAAAGTTCCAACCGTTATAGTAATGCTACTCTAATACTTAGTAGTAGTAGTAACAGCAGCAGTAGTAGTAGTAAAGTTCCAACCGTTATAGTAAGTAATGCTACACTAATACATCTATTCCATCATTTTGGCAGTATCGGTAGAGAGTCGGACACCATGCTTTGCTGCATAGTTACGGCCCTTTACGTTCTGAGTTCAAATCCCGCCGAGGTTAACTTTGTCTTTCATCCTTACGGGGTCGATAAAATAAAGTACCAGTAATACACTGATTTAATTGCTGGCCTTGTGCCAAAAGTAGAAACAATTATTACTTTAGGAGTATGTTAACTCCACTCAACTTTATCACAGTACGGCCTGCTCGTGATATTAACGTGTAAGTGACTGAGCATTCCACAGATTCATGTACCCTAAATGTAATTCTTAGGGACATTCAGCGTGACAGTGTGACAAGACTGACCTTTCGAATTCTAGGTACAGTCCATCTGACGAGCTTCCAAACAGTTTCCGTCTACTCGGTTTCACTCAAAAGGCTTGAGTTGATCCGAGACAGTACCAGATTATCATTGTATTTGGGAGTGCTTAACCACAGGGTCCCCTTAGCCAGGATGGGCCCATCTTCCTACCAAAAAATCTTTTTACGATGAATTTTTCAAAAGTAAGGGCCCTCCTAACTTAAATAGCACAGGGCCTCATATGTCTTAAATCCGACACTGATTCGAGGCTATGGTAAATGAAACTTGCCTAAGATGCCATAGTCTAGGATTGAACTTGGAACCTAATGATTGCGGAGCGAACCTCGGAACCATGCGCCCACTACAAAAATATAATTATTATATGGAAATAGCCACTAACTCCTAGGGTCACTAACAGGAAGAAGGACAAGTCAGTCAAACGGAATAGTTATCTTTGTGAAGAATTAGTTCTCATTTAAGCACAAGGCCAGCAATTTAAAATAACTTCGATAATATCAATTAACTGAAATTTTAGAAAATATAGAATATTCAATTTATAGAGGGATATAGGATTTAAGCTAACTAGTGAAAGCAGCGGTCCTGTTTCTCTCATATTAAACCTCCTCAGTGAAGCAAATTTTATTCAATGCAAAATGGACTGTAAGATGAGGTAGGTAACAAAAAGTAAGTTACCTGGTAATCTTTATTTTGTTTTTTGCTGTTGTTCTTTTTTCTGTCCAATATTTCGGGACCTAAAAGTCCCTTCTTCACGGTTTAAGGAACTCTCCAATTTCCTCTCTTTGGGATTAAATTGTATTCAGTTGTGAAGACTAAGAATGGTATATACATATATATATATATACATATATATAAATAGAAAGAATAACAAGCCTTTTATGGGCATATTACCTCTTAAACCTTTGCGGGCTCCTTGACAAACTTCACCATTTTGCCGTCTCGTTTATATCCCCACACACCCACCCATCTGGCTTTCATTTCCCTCTTCATCTTCAACCATCTCTAAAAATAAAAGAAATGTAGTCTATAAGTTTCAAAATGTTATTTAATTGATGCTATTAGACTGTTCATCGTTGCATGTTGTTTTAAGATTCTAAACACACCCAGAGGACGTTTTTCTACTAATTACACGCATAATCTTGGTTAATTGAAAATTTTCAATTCACTATATAAAGTATATGAGGTTTTATAGTATTGATTTTTAGTCTGTAGAATGTTCTCGTGAGATATTTATTTCAGAAGCATTGTTATTATCAGCAGCTCTGTATTCCCTCTGTTACTATTTTTGTTTGTATGTGTGTGTGTGTGTGTGTGTATGAATATATGTATGAACATGTGTATAGATATATATGTGTGTACACTTATGTGTATTCATCTCTCTTAGTCTTGCCAATTGATGTTAATGGAGTTATCTCTGTTGCTTGTTTGTTTTCAGATTTTAAACAGCCCTGGAGATATTTTTGTCAATTAATTATATTGATAGTCTTAGTTACTACAAGTCTTTCAGCTTCTGTGTGGGTGAGGGCGTATATATATATATATATATATATATATATATATATATACACTTTTTTAGTCTTAGAAGCTCCGGCATCTTGATACGCATGAGACAGCCAAAGTGCTCCAATGACCACAGTCAATACAGCATTCCAAATGTTGTTTCAAGTCTCTGTCCATTGTCTGCTGCCAGTTCATCCACAAGCTTGGCTGGTCCCACCGGATCAGTTGGAGTCGGTTGCTTCTGACAAGAAGAATAACAACAACAACAACTGGCAGTCATTGATCTCTGGATAGAATGCTTTGCGGTATTTGTTCGGGGTCTTTGAAATCGATAAAAAAATAATTGTTTCTACTTTTGGCACAAGGCCAGCAATTAACCAGTACATTACTGGTACTTTATTTTATCGACCCCCGTAAGGATGAAAGGCAAAGTTAACCTCGAGATAAAGAATAATACCACTCCATTACTGGTGTCGATTCCCCTCTATATCGTTTTCTATACTCCCACTCTGTGTGTGGAAGAAATCGATTGAATTCAGAACCGTATGTCATGACGGCGTCCCTACACTCCACCAGGAGGTATAGGTCCATATCAGCGCCTCCTATTTTCACTCGATATTATCGATAATCTTCAATATTATGAGTCGTTTTTTTCTTTAATTCTTTCTTTATACTTGTACATTATGTAATCCTTAATCTTAATGTCAGTAGCCAATGGCGTATGTGCACAACAGCCAAACACTGCATCGCTGGAACTGTGAAACACGCAGTTCCAAACAAGGATTTTTGTAATTTCTCATTGGCGTGCATTTCTGAGGAAAGAAGCTGAACGCTGGTTAGAGAGAGCTCTTTCGTTCACGCAATTTCAACCATGTTCGAGTGTAAGGTAGTGTTTATTTTTGACTTAGCGTGTTTAAAAACTATGTACCATATTCTTGAATATGATAAACTGTAGATGACTACCATGCTTCCAGCTATTCTATTTGATTCATATTTTATTTTTGGTTGTTTTATTGTATAGAAAATTTAAATTTAACCATGACCTCCTTGAACCCCCAAGAAATAAGTTCTATGACAGTAAGTGAACTTCAACAGCTTTCACAGTTTTCACTCCATGAGAAAGTTAGTTAAGAAAAGAGGCTGTTCAACATCTGATATTCAAATATCTCAGCCAGGAATAAGCAACAAGCGATATATTCGTAGCTATAACTCTGAATGGGGGCGCTACCTGGACTAGGAACACTTTCTATTTAAGTCAGATAAGCTATCGTCGTCAGAAAGTGAAAAAAGAAATTTCTTCAGATGTATGATCTGTCTTTGATTCTCATGGGAAAGAAACACTATGGTGGTTGGATCATTAAACTATCTATAGAAATTATTAGGCCCATAGATAAAAATACAGTGCTGGGAACTCCTTACGAGCAAAACCAACTGGCGGGAGATTTTACGGGCAAAACCAACTGGCGAGAGACCCAAGATGGTTGGATAATATCCAAGAGCTTGGCTGGTCTCGCTTGGGGATCCAGCCGGATCCGTTGGAGACGGTTGCTTCTGACAGGACCCGCTGGAAGGAGAGTTTGAAGACTCTTCCCCCACGACCCTCTCAGGAATAAATGGGCCAAGAAGAAGCTAAAAATTTCGGAAGCAGTGCCCCAACTAATTTTAGCCATGAGGCGTCACTGGTCCATATAGTATAACTGTGATATGAAGGTAGTTAAAACATCTCCAGAGTGCTTTAGTGAAGAATGTAATTTAGGATGCCAGAAGCTATGCATCTATATATATAAACTATGCATCTGTATATATACATAAACTATGCATCTGTATATATACATATATACAGATGTATAGATAGACGGATGGATACAGACACGCGTGTGTGTGTGTATCTCTACGCAACATACATATAAACCTTCAATTACAAACTTCATGCACAGAGAGATAATCACTGAGATGTGAGAGAACCTCCCACTTGCCAGACATTCCTAGCATACACCATTACAATCGTTTATCACGTGGTGTAAACATGTGTGTGTACTCAATGTCAATGAGGCTTCACAATTAACTGCTGCTACTACTACTACTGCTGCTGCTGCTAACCAGCATATGTTTATCCTTCTACACACTTCATTTCTATCTCTATCTGTTAGACTTTCTTCACTTTCTGTATATCAATATAACTGCCCTGTGCCCCTCTCTCTCTATCTTTCTATATATATATAACAAAGAGGGTGTGGTAAGATACCAGGTGGACCATAACGCACCAGAGTTCTCAATACTTAGGGTATATACTGTTATATATATATATATATATATATATATATATATATTGTTATACTTGGGGAGGGTCATATTTGTGTAATATTGCCAGAATTAATAACAGAACACACTCACTGTTTGGTTGGTTTTCGCTTCTCGCTGTCTTTTATATCGGTAATCTAACTTACTCGGTCCTCAATGTTGCCATTAACTGACCGACGGTCAAAAATAATAGATACAATATATTAATTCTGGCAATATTACAGAAATATGACCCTCCCCAAGTATAACAATATTTGTTTCGACACACGATTTCATATAAAAACCTTCGCAAAACTATATATATATATATATATATATATAATTCTCGCTGAATTATATTTATATATATATATATATATATATATATACAAAGGTTATATTTAATTTGTTGGAATTCTTCTGCGGGTATGTCAACATTTATAAAACAAATTTTGTATTTTATCTGATGAAAGCGCACCAAAATTTGCCTTGGTTGCCCTTGAAATATATATAATAAAATAATTATGGTTTTATAAATATAGTTTCCATTTATTAATATAATGTGTATATATATATATATATATATATATATATATATATATATATATATGTGAAAATGGAAGCTTTCATCGTATTTTTTTTTACTAAAGAAATTTTAGCCTGATAATGGAGTTTAGAACCCTCAGAGAAATGGAAATACTCATCTTTTTCCATTTCTCTGAGGGTTCTAAACTCCACTATCAGGCTAAAAAAAATACGGTGAAAGCTTCTATTTTCTAATTTCAAACTTGCTCAGTTTCAAAACATACTTATATATATATATATATATATATATATATATATATAATATCACTATCTTTATCCATCTATAGATGATATGATATTAATTTAGCCCTTTTTTTCTGCTATAACGTAGAGAATCGACAGTCATTGGATCATCAACTTGAATGACTGTTTTCCAGTTCGGCATCCTCAGTTAAAAATCACCTCCATTTCACATAGAATCTCCTCAAACTTTGACACATTGAACGAGATCCCTTCCAGAATTATCCTTTAACAAAAGCAGCAAAGATCCAGATGCCAAAAATGCCCTCATTCCACTGCGTAGTAATACGGATAGGAGGTGAGGAAAGCCTGAAAGTTCTAATTGGGTGTGATTGGGACAATTGAAGAAAGTCCAAAATAAAACCTTCTCATTTTTCTGTTTTAAAATAGAATATTACTATCTTTCCCATTAATCTCTCTCCCCATCTTTCTCTATTTCATTTTCTCTCTACACCACCCCCACAATTTTTCACATTTACACCTATGTGCTTCTGTGTGTGAGAACATGCCTGCTTGTGTAGATGTATGTATGATTTCCAACTTGTTTGTGTGTGTCTACATTAGTGTATAAATTCTTATATACACATATGTTTGTACCTGTGTGCATATAGATGTGCATGTGTGTATATAGATGTATGTATGATTTCAAATATGTATTTGTATGTGTGTGTCTACATTAGTATATAAAATCTTATATACACATTGTGTTTGTGCCTGTGTGCATATAGATGTGCGTATGAAATCAAATATATGCAGATGATTTGTTTTTTCATTTGATAGTTGTGCAGCAACTATTAATGGAATTTCACTGGTGATATACGTTTTAGAAGATATGTTTGTACAGAATCCATGCTGTATTGTATGTATGAGGTTCTGATTGTATGCATGTAGTTATGCCTTTGTGCGCATGTATGCATGTATGTATGGATGGATACATGCATTTATGTATATATGTGTGTATGCATGTATGTATATGTGCACGCATGTATGTATGTATGTACAGCCATAAATAATACTAACCTATAGTATCTGCTTAGTAGTAGGTGAAGTCATCTGCTACAAGTTAAAGGTCACCAATAAAAAGAAGTGATAGTAACAAAATATGAACTAATTTGTGATAAGCAATCACCTCTTACTTGCCCCCACTATTTTGTTAACCATGTGCCATGTATAACTTTACACTGAACTTGCTACAGTCATGCTTACAAACCTCATAAAATTCTTACATTCCCCATTTACAACACATATCATACCATAAAAATGTATTATTTTGATAGACAAGTTTTATACTTACTAACATTCCTCAATACTAGCTTACTGCAAATACATATCTCAATTACTATTACTATAACATTCCCTGCTCCTCTGAACTTGCTGGTTATTCCTACTTCCCTAAGCCTCATAGTGCAAGGATCTTTGGAGTAATATTACTTGATAGGGAGCATGGCTTGGAGATCAGGGAGTCGTTCCAGGTAGAGCCACTACTCTGTATTGAAAGATCTCTACACCGGTATTATAGACATGAGGCTAGAATGTTTAAGGAAAGAATCACTGGACAGATTTTACAAGTAAAGCCAACAAGCAGGAAATCCAGAGGGAGACTCCGAGCAAGATGGTTGAATAACATCCCTAATCTTGGTTCTTCTTGCTTGGGATTCAGTCAGATCATTTAGAAATGATTTCTTTTGATAAGACCCTCTGGAAGGCGTGTCTGAGCAATCTGTTCCCATGACGCTCAGAAGTAAGTGGGCAAAGAATAAAGGATGTTCACCTACTAAGATTCCTCAATACTAGTCTACTGCAAATATGTATCTCTTTTACTATTCCTACAACATTCTCTGAACTTGTTACTTGTTCGTATATTCCCTACAACCACATAATACTCATATCCTTTGTTTTCCTCTCATCCAATCTTTGTCTTACCTTTAATTAGTCATGTACGTCATCTTTTGTAAGTTCGTGTTTTTCTTTCAACAAGTAACTTGCAACAATTCAATCTCTCTTCAAGTAATTATCTCTCTGATTCTGTCCAAAATAAATATTTATCCTCATGTAATAGTGTAACCAATTGTTTGACTTTTTATGATCAATACTATGAACCAATCACACTAAATGTGTCCCAACCAATCTAGTATTGACCCTCACCTGCTAAGTAACCTGATGCAATATAGAATTACATGTCTATGCCATCATCCCACCTCAACCATTGAATTCATTAGATAAGGATAGGTAATCTTTTTTTCTTATCTATTAAACCATTATTTCTCTATACATTCATGTCTAGAATAATGTAAATAACCTTTGAACACCGTTTCACATCTTTCTTCGGATAAAATACTAAATGTAACTTAATTCTTTTAACATGATTTAGAGCAGTCTGTAAAATTCAGACATTTGCAATTGTTGCCAATTTGAACATCAATCACATCATTCTTTGAACTGAGATTTAAGTAAAATGTAAGACATGGTGACTGATGTATTTTACATAAGATCATGCTACTTAGCATGCAATAAACTTTTAAGTATTTAATGGTTACTCAACTAAAATACTTATATAAAATTTTTCAACTAAAATACTTATATAAAATCGATCTACAGCAACAAAAAAAAAAGTGTGGCTTTATAGCATCAATAGTTAGCACATTAGTGGAACTGGATCAGTATTGATTCCATTTTAGAAATATGGCAAGAAATATTGGTAATCTGAGAGATTAGTTTTTTTCCAGAGGTTTCTGAGAGATTACAAAAGTAGATATTGATTTGAGTTTTAAGAGTTGAAGTTAGATATTTAATCCTTTTTTGAGCTATTTACTAATAGGGTGGGGATACTTATCTTTACTTTTGTACTATTGAAGTGGATGACAGGCAAACATATCTCACTGGATAGGATTACAATTTTTCTCAACTCAACTTCATCAGACAACTGGTACCTTCTTCCACAAGAACATTTGCTCATTGGTTGTAAAATTAAAAGGTTTGACCAGCCATTCCACAGTCAAACATTAGCATTTTACTTCTACCACATGTCACTAAATATATGTCCCCTCCCTCATACACTCTGCTTTCTCTGTTTCAATTTGCTTAGAACAACAAGTATCATTCTTAAAACATAGCAATATCTTCCAGTGTTGTCATGGCAATCTAGTATTTTTCAACTCTACAAACACAAAATTGCCATCTTCTACCTCATCCCCTCTAATCTTAGATAACAGGCAATTAAACTCTACAAAATCACTACAAATCTTAGAGACCTCACAATCTCTGAAGATCTTTCTATATCATAGTTAAAAGTGCATCATTTTCAGGCCAGAAAATATTTACCATGACCTGTCAACCTCAGAATGTGACAGCCTATCTAATCTATGCTAGCATGGAAAATAGACTTTAAATCATTTACAAAGCTCAAGTAAGTCCCTCAATAGAATACTGTTGCTCCAACATCTCAGGCAGTGCTGGTGCTATCCTCCCCAAATAGCCAAGAACATCTGATTGATTTGCAAAACCTCACTTTTTCAATCTGGTAGTGTCATTATGTATTTCCATTCTGAGTTTGAATCCCACTTAGGTCAACTTTGTTGCAGTAGTACAGTGCAATTTCCCTGGATGTGTGATTTTGGTCTTCATTCAAGGAGTATTTCTCAAGAAACTCCTTCCCAACTCTCATATTATCTAACTCGTGTAGGCAGATTTGTTCTATGGATGCGCTTCAACACTTGATTGTTAGTGGATGTTGTTAAAGGGATATGATTTGACATTCAAAAGCTATTTGGATAGCTGTTAAGCTTCTGCTTCCCTGATTACATTTTAAGAAGAGGCAGTCTGTGTCACTGTTTGAAGTTATCACTATTGCTACTGTATGATTTTGGTATAATGCAGAGACAATAGTGCCTTCAGAATACTTTCGACCAAACTTCATCTTTGTTAAACGTCTTTTCCTCACCTCATATTTTTCTCCAAAAGAAATCATGAATATGTAGCTTCAGTGACATATATTGATTTGCCCCTCGTATCTCCATAAAAGATCATTGATTTTGGCTAAATTTCTTATTAACTATTCAATTACTCACTTCTGATACTGGAATTTCTTACTGACAGCTCTTATCTCTTGTTTGAAGAGGATCAATTTGTATTCAAGATTTCTTTTATTGTATTTTTATCTCCAAACATTGTTTCTATTTTATATTTTCCTCTTTGTTGGCGAGGAGTGTAGTTTTGTTTTTGTTTACATGATTTAAGCATCACCACATGACTATATATTTTTCATAGGTCAACAATCTTTATTTTTCCATTTTAGAAATACATGATGGCATATTTTGTGTTATTTTGTCTCTATTTACACCTCTAGTACCACCAAAATAGGGCTTTACAATCGTTGCTAGGGAATATAAACAAGCATTAATTTACCAACACAAAGGGGCATTAATTTGCCATAAATATTCACCTCCAATTTTGTTGATAGTACATAGCCTCTTTATTTAGTCTTTTGTTTAATATTGTCAGGTTCTGTTTCTCTTTTAGTTGCAGTTTTAAACATAAATTAACATATTTTTTTAATGTTTTACTAAGGATACTTTTTGTTTGTTTGTAGTACAGTTATCATTGATGACATTTTCATGTTGATCGTCAACATGGCTGTAAGATAACAATTAAGATAACGTCTGATGTAACATGTGCTGTTAAATTTGTTGCTGGCAGGTCTGTTTTAAAACGATGTATGTATGTATATGTGTGTTTGTGTATGTGTGAATGTATGTACATGTGTAAATATGCATGCTTGCATATTTGAATATACATACGTGAATCTATGTTTTGCCTTATATATGTGTACATAGACATATTCTTGTATCTCTATATTACATGCTACACTTCTGGAATATTTTACATATTTTAGTTACATTAATGGCTTTTAATCATAATATAAATATATAAACGAATCGCAGGCACCTGGCTTATCTGAGCACTCTGTAGAGTGTAGGAATGCAGTTAAGTAAGATGCAGGCCCCCTGTCAATCTGAGTGGTCGGTGTCCCTGCTTGAGTACTGACTTGGTTTGTGATGACCCATCAAACCCTTTTTAGCAGGGTAAACATTGAATGATGATGACGATGATGTATGTTATAGTTTGAATTTTTTTGGTTCTTTTCTGAAAAAGCACAAACAAATCTACATATTTTCAGTAACCACTTGTGCAAACTGTTATTAATATATGGATAAATTATTCGTGATTTTACAAATAATATTGGATTGAATGCCAATATTTATAATTGAGAAGAATATTTATTGCTTCCATTATATATATCATCATGAAAGGGAAAGCAGACATTAAAATAACAATTATATATATATATATATATATATATATATGTGTGTGTGTGCAGTCATTAGAGTATCAGAAAAAATCCATTGAAGCTTGCCTGTAGCTGGACAGCTAACATCGAGTTCCATACTATAATGAGCATATCTAAAACAAAAGATTATTTCACTTAAATAACTGTCTGATGACAACACATATAATAATTGTTACACAACCTTGTTTAGGCAACTAGTTCTGTGTTGTCGGTTTACTTCAACAGTGATAACATTACCAGACCTACCAAACTCTAAAAACTCAAACGGGGAGTACTGTGAAAAAAAGGGCCCAAGCATGGGGAGAAATGAGGCAAAATGGGGAGGTTTTACATAATGAAAGCTATACCGATTTTCACAAAAAATGGGGAGACAAGGAGAAATGAGTCAAAACGGGGAGATCTCCCCATCAGGCGGGAGAGTTGACACGTTGCATTACTCAACAACAACAACCACCACATCAATACAAATGACATTGTTCTCTTGCCAATACTTATTATACATATGAAAGTTTACCATCATATCACTGATCCAAATGAACTGTATAACAGATAACCTGACAATGGATGCATGTGTTTCATTTCAGTCTTCCTACTCACAACACAAAATTATAAATAATCTACTTATCTTAGATTAGCACAACTAATACTCAGATAATAACATTACAGATTAGTGATTTCAAATTATTATCAAATCAATTGATGTTACATTCTCTCAGCCATTCAATGTTCTGTCTAAATATACTGACAACTGGAAATTAAAATATTGTTGGGTCTTACATATGTAACATTGTGTGTTGAAAAACTATGATTAACTGGAATTATTTATGTAATTAGAGGACGGAAAATACCGATTTATAATTAATACACAAGGGTGATAACTCCATTAAGCTTAACTAATTGGATTTATTAGGAAATATTGATAATACAGATAGGAATAAATCTTGTTTTTAACCAGTTTTATACTAAATTGCCTGAAACCTCCTTGGTATGATACACAATTGGCCAAAATAAATATTTATATTTATATTAAAACTTTCTATTAAAATATCTTATTTTTAAATTTTTGTTAAGTTATATTCAGAACATCAACTTGACGAGGAAAACATTCATTATATTATTAAATTCCTCCAAATTTTTTATGATTTTCAAAATTAATTAACTCATAGGCAACGTATTTCATTAGAAATATAGAAATGGAAAGGTTACAAACAACTAATGAAAGCAGTCAGTGTATTTCAATGTTAACACACTAAGAATGATATATATATTAGAGACGGCAACATGAATGGACCTGTTTTTTCACTAAAAGAATTGTATGCCCATCTCCTCAATATTTCTATTTCTTCTTCAATTTATCATTCTATTTTCTGATGGACTAGTGCCTGCAATGTTAAGACTCTTTTCCTACTATATCAAGTGTAAAACTAATATATATTTCTTCATTGTACTGTGTTGTTTGCTTTGTTATTTCTGTTTGCCTTTTGCATATATATATATAGTTATGTAATAAACAACATAAGATAATTATTTCATTTACCAGTGGTTTCTTGAAAGCAAACAAATCTGCTTTCAGTCATCAGAATGAAAAAATCTTGCACATTCAATAAAAACACCAGGATTTTTTCCTTCTGATGACTGAAAGCAGATTTGTTTGCTTTCAAGAAACCACTGGTAAATGAAATAATTATCTTATGTTGTATATTACATAACTATTAAGCTCTGTAACCTACATAGAGCACTCTTTTTTCCTGGACCTTTCCGCCGGAATTACTTCATTTATATATATATATATATATATATATTTATATATATATATATATATATATATATATATTTGTTTCTGAGCACAGTACAAACTGAAACAAAGGCCAGGAGGCTGCTAGTATACATATATGCAAATGTGTATATGCAAGCAGGAAAAAGCAGACGTATGATGATGATGATGATGATGATGAATGATATATATGGGTATATACATATATATAAACTCTGATATAAAACCTGTGACTCAATGGCAGCCAATGATGTTGACCTGTTGTTCTTTTTGGATAAGTGTCACTGTTCTTCAGAGAGTGCAATTGGTTGAGTGCAAGGCTTTTCTTCACTTAAAATAGCTCCAAGCACAGGTATCACTTGATCTAAACAACCTTACAGAGTGCACTGCATACATTTTATCATGGCACATACACCATTCAATTGCCAGCCTCTTTACGGAGTGTACTGGGTGCATTTTACCATGGCACCAACTTTAGAGGGATTGCTTTAGCCCTTGCAAAACTAAAGATTTTTCCACTTTATAATATGTTTTTTCAAACATGACAGAAACTGAATAGAAGAGCAGGGTGACCAAGAGGATAAAAAAAAAAAAAAAGTATAATTGTGACTGCGAAGAGGAAAATAGAGAGATAAGATAGTAAGGTGGTGGTGATAGAGAGGGTGATAGCTTCATATTGGTTGCTGGCAGTAGGTTGAAGTCTGAATAGAAAATAGCATGAGCATCATGATGTGATATTAATAAAAATGTGTCATAGTTAGAGAAAATGAGTGATGGATAGCAACAGAGATTTGAGAGTAGTACACTGGCTGTCTTCTAATATAAATAATCATTATTTATTTAATAATTGTTTCTACTTTTTGGCACAAGGCCAGCAATTACCCAGTATATTACTGGTACTTTATTTTATCGACCTCGTAAGGATGAAAGGCAAAGTCAACCTCGGCGGGATTTGAACTCAGATCGTAAAGGGACGTAACTATGCTAGAAAGCATGTCTGACCCTCTACCGATACTGCCAATTCACCGTCATCAAACGTATGTGTAACATGCAAATTGGACTAACCATTTCAGCTATTTTCTATATTTTGTACGACATATATAGTGTTACTATAGCAATATTCCCCAATACACAGAATCAAGGTGGTAGTTATTCCCTGATGAGGCAGCAATAGTGTCTGAAATGTGTAAAAATGATCTCTGTTCTTTTTTTATGCATGAGGAATAGTTGAAAGTGTATCTATTTCACACATTCTTTTCACAATGAAAGTTACTAACTCGAAAACTGTAGTTTTATCTAACTTGTGTTAATCTTAGGATCTTCAAACATACACATGCAAATATAATAAATATATATATATATATTAGAGAAAGAAGTACGTAATATTGAAGTAGAGTTTTAATATTAATTCATATTAAGACTAAAAAGTGAGTCTTGTTACTCTGAACTTTTGCCTGTTTATCACAGGGTCATCAGACAAGAACTGAAATGACTGACACGCGTGATTTTTCTTCAAAATTATTTTTCCCGTTCCCTTCTCACTTTCTATCTTTCTAGTTATTCTTTTATTTCTCATTCTATCATCTGATGAAGGACTTTTTTTTTACTATATCAAGTGTTAACCTAATATATTTCTTCATTTATTATTATTTCCTTTATTGTTTCTGTTTACTTTTTGCACACACATACATACATACATACATACATACATACATACATACATACATACATACATACATACATACATACATACATACATACATACATACATACATACATACATACATACATACATACATACATACATACATACATACATACATACATACATACATACATAAAAAGGGCCTTAACAAAGCAAATGAAGAAAGAAAAAAAAATTAACTACATGCAAATATGTAAATTAAGTATAAACTTAAAATGAAATAAGAAAAAATAAACCCAACCATTGTATTACTGCTGTTCCTTTCAGACCTACAACAACAGGAGTAGATGATAAAGACATTAGTGGCAACTTATTGGTGCCATTAGAAGAAAAGAAGATTTATAAACTACCACTACATCACAAGAAATTGATAACAACGAGGTAAAACATTGCAAATGGCTGATTCTTAGAAGAATACAGCTACACCTCCCCCTAACCATTTACTCCCTAAAAGCACACTAATACTCCAGAACTACTGCTTTTAATTTTTTAATACTAGAATTATATACGAATGCCATAACTCCAGTATCTGCCACCACTAGCATCACCACCACAACCATCACCACAAGCACTTTTGTTAACATTTTCTTACTCTTCATCATTATAATTGTTGTCATCATACTAATCATTGTTAAAATCATTATTGAAATCATCATCATCATCATCGTTGCTGTCTTCATCACCATCATTGTCACCGTCATTATCATCATCAGTCACCAGTGTAACTATCAACAGCATCATCACCATCATCACTATCATCATCATCATCACTATCATCATCATCATCACTATCATCATCATCATCACTGTCACCATCATCATCACTGTCACCATCATCAATACCACCATAACAATAACTTTTCAAAATCTACAAAGAAAATATTCCTTTTATACAACATTATTAAGCTGGATCGATAAAAATAAAGTACCAGTAATACACTGGGTAATTGCTGGCCTTGTGCCTAACGTAGAAACAATTATTAAACTGGATCCAGTGAAGAAGATATCTATAGAAATTGGTAC
>OZ024753.1:1894206-1906706 GCA_964016885.1 Eledone cirrhosa | reverse complement strand
AAGCAGAACATATATTAAAAGTATCCAATCCAGCACTCTAATGACTGTTAATATGCCACTTTTAGAAAGTCATTTATTGAAAAGGAAAGATATTGAATTCAATTGAGTTACTATCAGTTTCCAATTTCTAGGGCTTGTGTATGTTTCATGATAAAACGGATTTCTATCTGGAAAATTCCTCTCTAAGATGCAGGCCTGGGCAAGATTGTCTTTTATTATAAGAAACCAGCAGACACTCCTGCACAACAGTTTTTTTTCTTCATGCACCTATATTCAGACCATGATAATCAATCCAACCCATGCTAGCTTGTAAATCATCATCATCATTTAATTTCCATTTTCCTTGGTGTGTGTGTGTGTATTAGTAGATATGTATATGAAGACATATACAATAAGTATATATATAATATGCATACATAAGCCTTACTGTGGTTGTTTTAAGCTGTGATCATGTCACAGCTATGCCAGTTGCCATGTGAGATTGTCTGTTTCAGGATGTTTATCATGATCAGTGGCATTTACTCACTTAGTAAAGAAATTTGAATAAGCTATAGCTTATGTAATTTTTACATATAAACCATGTATTGTAAAAGTTCATTTACTTATAGTCCACAGTTGACTTCTATAAAATATGGTATTTACACACACACACGTGTGTGTGTGTGTGTGTGAATATATAAAAATGTATAAACATACCTTTCTCTCTCTCTGTATATGCATATCCCATGCAAGAGTGGAAGATGGACGTTAATCGATATGTGTCTGTGTGTGTATATTTGTGTGTATCTGTGTGTGTGTGTGTGTGTGTGTGTGCATATATATAAGAATATTTGTGCATGCATATGATAAATGAATAATAGCAGAATATACTTATGAAGGCATAAGTCAAGAATTTCTAATTACATCTGTATGCAAAACATGGATTAGTTATACAACCTTCAAAGAATTTCTCTGCAAACCAGTCATCCATAAATTGTTATATGAAATTTTATCTCTAACAATTCAAGAAGAGCAGAATTCAATATGACATTCATTTCCTTGTAATTTAAATTAAATGCTTCATGTGGATCTTAGCATCCTCTGTAAGCCTATTGTTCGTTTATCACTTTAAACATCAAGTCTCACTCAGATACAATGTCCTAATATTGTTTGTTCTCTCTTTAGAATATATATGTGATTCCAGTAGAATATCTAGATATGCTATATATATATATATATATATGTATATATATGTATGTGTGTGTATATATAATATGTTTATATATATATATATGTATGTGTGTGTATATATATGTTTATATATATGTATGTGTGTGTATATATAATGTTTATATATATATATGTATGTATGTGTGTGTATATATAATATGTTTATATATATATATGTATGTATGTGTGTGTATATATATGTTTATATATATATATGTATGTATGTGTGTGTATATATAATATGTTTATATATATATATGTATGTGTGTGTATGTGTATGTATGTCAGGTCACCAGTTGGTGCTACTGGTAACATGTATCCCAGTACAACCTGTCCCATGGTCGGGTCGTTGGCGACTAAACTGGCAACTCCACCAAGGTTTCTTGGTGAGGAGGGTGACTTTGGACATCCTGCAGGACTAAAAACAAAACCTGGCAAAGGAGCTCTTAAGAGTCAATGGCCATCCAAATTCACCGGGAGAGATGACCCCTTAGCCTTTGTCAAGGCAGAATTCTAGGAGAAGGAAAACTCTGATATAACACCTGCAACCCTGATGGTATCCAATGATGTTGACTTGTTCTTCTTTTTGGTAAATATCATCTTGGTTAAGAGAGTGGGACTGGCTTTGTGCAGTGCCTTTGCTCACTATAAAAGCTTCACGGCACAGGCATTGCTTTATATCTGGAGATCTCTCTGCACTTGTCGTCACATGGTACCATGGGCCCAGCACTATGTGTCAATAGTTGTCACAGGTGTAGTGTTTGTACCAGAGTTTTCAAGTCGCTGGCTGGACTAAAAAGTCACACTCGTTCAGCGCATCGGTAGGGGTTCTCCTACATGGATATAAAGTAGTGGCCGTACTCGAAAACGAGTTGGCAGCCACCATGTGTGTGTATATATAATATATTTATATATATATATATGTGTGTGTGTGTACAATCCAATCCAGAAGGAGAGTAGAGATTGGTTTGTGAGAATTAAATGCCAGTAGCAAGGAGGGCAGTGTGCTCTATGTGAATAGCATGCAAGACAAGTGTTTAGAGATAGAAAAACAAGTATAAGCCAAGCATTAAATATATAGACAGTGTAAATATAATTTTGATATATAACATATGTAAGATGGCTGACTGAATACACATGTGTTTTTCTCCCCAATTTGTTTTCCCCATTTCTTCCCTCCCACTGCTCTTTACTTTCTATTTATCTTCTATTTCTAACTCTATTATCTGATGAAGGACTAGTGTATGAAACATTAAGATTCTCTTCCTGCTATTTCAAGCATGAAACTAATATATTTCTTCCATGAACTGTACTGTTTGTTTTGTTATTTCTGTTTACCTTTTACATATATATGTCAAAAATGTACTCGAAAATAAAAGAATAAGAATACATACACACATGCATATATACATACACACATATACATGTATATATACATGTATTTATGTCTGTATATCCCTCTCAGCTAAGTAGGCAAAGTTTCATCAGCTAAGATGACAGTAACCAGATATAGTGTATCTGTTTATGCCATTGCTAAGATTATTTCAAAGATATATTTGAGAGCATCACTCAGTTCATCATTCTCATATGTTTATCATCTTCAATAAACAAAGATAACAGACAAGTAGACACAAAATATATTGCAGTAATCTCAATGGATTCTATTGGTTTCTACACCTTTAATAAATACAGTGGAACCTCAGCTCACGAACGTTTCACATCGCAAATATATCAGTTCACAAATGATGTTTTGAACACAAAAGCCAGCAAAAATGGTTAGCAACAAGCTGGAAGTATCGACAGGCAAGCATCACTTGCTATGTAGTAAGTTACTACGGTGATATCTATCTGTCTTTCACATACTGTGTCTCTCTCCCACTCACTGTATTTCTCTCCCAACATTCTGTATGGGAAAAATGGTTCTGGTTTATGAATATTTTGGGTAATGAACGGCCTTCAGGTTTGAATCGTGTTCATGAACTGAGGTTCTACTGTACATTTGGTTTGTTTTTCTTACATTAGCTGTGATCATGATGGTCTCTCATTTAGTCTGAAGCAATTACATTGAAGAAGAGATATTTTAGCCATTTAAAAATGTGCAACAATCTGGTATCAATTCTTAACAGTGAGATGAACTCACTAAATGTAAAATCAAATCTATTTAATTAAAGAGATCTTCTACTAACAACTATGATCTCATTCTTAACATTATTGCTACAGTGAATTATTTCTCTGTATTTCATAATTTTAACTCTGGCTCTTATCTGGTAGAAATGCTATGGTTGTGTGTTAGTCCTTACCTAAATTGAATAGCCAAGATTATCTTAGAGAAAGAGGAGTTTTGTTCTTTTTTAAATAATTTTCTTTGAAAAATGCAGATAAATTTATTTATTCAGACTATTTCTAGAAAACATTGGCAAAACAGGAAATTACTCTGGAATGTTCAATAATAATTATTTTTACAATATTCTTTGTGTTTTTAATTTTACTATATAGTAGCATCAAGGCAGTGGATTGGCAGCATCATTGGTGTATTGGATTAAATATGCTGCAGTATTTTGTTATATGATCCTCTACATCTAATGTTGCAGTGACTTCATCAAGGAAGGACCTGTATTCAGACTCCTTGTTTGGTACATAAACTTGCACCACCTACAGAGACGTGTAGTTAAAACTGTCATATATCTTGATGGGAAACTTCAATGCACATGTTGGTACTGACCACCTGACATGGAAAGAAGTGATTGGAAAGAATGGTAACTCTGATCTAAATACGAATACAGAGGCCTTATTAGACTTCTGTTCTAGCAATGAATTCTCTATTATGAACATCTTCTTCCAGCACAGACACATCCATAAATATGCATGGTATAAGAGGAATCGGGGACAAAGATCAATAATTGATTTTGTTATTGTCTCTGAAATGGTGCTAGAAAATACCTGTCTAACCCCTGCAAGATTGGGAAAACAAATGTAAAAAGGATAATAATAAACTTTTATATAATCTCACCTTTTCATTAGTGGACTCTGCTAGAAAGAGATAGAGAAGAAAAATTGACTCCAGTACTGGACTTATACTTTATTGACCTTGAAAGGTTGAAAGGCAAAAGTTGTCAGAGCATAGTGAGCTGGAACAAATGTGGAAATATTTTTAATCTGACACCTTGATGACTCGGTCAATTTACTGCCTTGCCCGGATAAGTTATTGACACTTATGCTTTGGATAAAAATCCTTTGAAAACAAAGAATTTTCTCTATTTTAGCTTTTTTTCTTTTATCTTCTGAGTTCATATCCTGCTTGGGTCAACTTTACCTTTCATTTCTCCCATAAAAAAAAAAATAACTACTACCAATAATCGGTTTGGAGGTCGAATCATTTGACTACATCTCCATTCCAGAGAAAAATGGCCCCCTGCCTAGTCAAGTTAAAAGAAATTGAATATGATTCAAAGAATGATGATTGATGGAATCAAATAAAAATCACAGAATGACAGATGTTTTGTCTGATGTTTGATTATAAACACCGAATGTGTTGATCTAGTATTTCAGTAGGATATATTTTCAGACATTTTGTCTCTGTAAGAATAAAAAAAATGGAATTGTTATTGTATAGTGGTATATTGGCTAAAGCGTCTTACAGGAGCTGGTGTCTGATACTTAGGGAATGGTGAAATGGGTTTGATGCAGACACAAGAATGGTGAAGGTCTGTTGCAAGTTAGAGAGACGCCATAAAGATTAAAATCCTATTTATTAATACAATAAATCTGAAATTGGATTTTGTGTGTGTTTGTGTGTGAGTATTCTTAGATGCTAGTGTGTGTATCCTTAGAGTTTATTATTCATGATTGACTCTGTATGTTCCTCGCTTTATGATTATTATGTGTATGAGTGTCTAAACAGATTACTGTGTGTATATGTGTGTGTGTATATCTTTACAGATTATCTTATTCATATATGGGTGTACCTTTACAAGTTATTTCGTGTATGTATGTGTATCTATTTTTACAAAATATTCTATATGTACATATGTGTATCATTATAGATTATTGTAATTGTGTGCATGTATGTATTTACATTTTTGTGTGTATATGTAGTGTATATGTGTGTGTATCTTTACAGTTTGTTATGTCTTTATTAATTTTTTTGTTCGTGTGTGTGTAGGTGTGTCTTTTATTATTGTGGTCGGTATGTCTTCAATTTTAATTAATTATTTCACTTTCAATAATTATTGTGAGCTTGTCGTCACTTTTAGGCATTTTAATATGCAGGAAGATAACTTTTTTATGTAATTTTTAATGCAACAGTAAGGAGCCTAAATGCCAATTAATATTGTAGAATGAGCTTAAGTGGGTAACTATAGCTTGTCAAACTGTGGCCATACAAAGTAAAAGAATAATTGGCAATAAATTCCTCATAGCAGCACCATCTTGACAGAAAGTATAGCCATCAGTCTCAAGGCCAGAGTACAGTCAATTTCTTCCAAAGAGAGAGGAAGAAAAAGAATAGGAGAAAGAGGGAGAAAGAGAGGAAAAAATAGATGGAGAAAGAGGAAAAAAGAAGAGAGGGGGCAAGGAGATAGACAGTAGGGGACTGGTGTTTCATTTATCAACCTTGAAACAATGAAATGCATCTTACAACAGTAGATGGGAGAAAACAGAAAATAATGCAAAATGAGTATTTATTTGTGAACTCAGAACGTAGAGGGTTATAACAAAACACTGTAATGCATTTTATCCGATACATAAATAACTCTGCTAACCCCCACTCCAAATCATAATACTGGTTTCTTATTTAGGCACAAGGCCAACAATTTTTGGGTAAAGGGAAAGTCGATTAAATCGACTTCCAGTACTCCAGAATCTGTTAGTGAATCTTTGCAGTTGTGAATAATTATTTCAATTAATCTGGTTGTCATTTGCTCTTTATAATTACTTCATTCTCCAACAGTTTTTTCATTTTTTTTTCATCATATTATGAAATGGGTAGATTCCTATGAATATGATTATAATTAGAATATCCCTTGGATTGTATGTTGATATAAACGGATGTGGGTTTTCTTTGGGTTTATTTTTTGGGTTTATTTAAATTCCACTTTTTACTAAAATAGAGGCATGTTTTTCTGGTTTGAAACAATTGTTTCACTAAAGTAAAAGGAATACATGCTCTTGTATGTTTAAGATGGTAGGATGTGAACAGTAAGTATTGTTTTAAGTTTGTTGGTTCATAAATATCTGTTTCAATCATTTCATCTATTATCTTTATCAAAGGAGTTCCTCCTTGCTATAAAAGAACTTACAAATTTATAATTGTCCTTTGTAATAATATAACTGAATGTATCATCATGATCATTTTGATGGAGAAACAGACATTAAATGATGATTATATATATATATATATATATATATATATATATAGGAACAAGTAAGACCCCCGACGGCTGAGCTCAAGCCGTTTCGACGGTTTGAGCTCAGCCGTCGGGGTCTTACTTGTTCCTATTACCCACTCTACTACCCTAAGTATTGAGTACTTTGGTGCGTTATGGTCCACCTGGTTCCTTACCACATTTCCTTCGTTATATATATATATATATATATATTATTATAAATGTAAGCTATCGCCGTATTTTGACTAAAGATATTAAAGAAATTATTTAGCCTGATAGTGGGGTTAAGAACCCTCGGAGAAATGGAAAAAGATGAGTATTGACGTACATGGGAGTTGAACCCACATCTTTGGTTATCCGGACCACTGTGGTACCATTTACACCAACACATCACCCCATTTTTCCATTTCTCTGAGGGTTCTTAACCCCACTATCAGGCTAAATAATTTCTTTAATTTCTTTAGTTAAAATACGGCGATAGCTTACATTTCTAATAATTTCAAACCTACTCGCTGTTTCGAAAATATTCTTACTTAATATATATATATATAAATAATTACACCTTCCATTTATATTGATGTTTTTTCCTGTGTATATATAGGTATATAAGAGGTAAACAGAAATAACGAAGCAAATGACACAGTACATTGAAGAAATATCTTTAACACTTGAAATAGCAGGAAACGAGTCTTAACATTTTGAACACTATTCCTTCACCAGAAGAGCTAGAAATAGAAGATAAATAGAAAGAAATGAGTGAGAAGAGGAAGGACTGAGGAAAGGTGAAGGGAAAAAAGGGGAGCAAAAAAACATATGTGCATATTCGGTCAGTCATTTTATATTTATGATTCTTATAATACAATCATAGATACATACATATATATATATATTATATATATATATATATATATATTTGGGTGTTCGAAAGGGGAAGAAAATACTCACTACATAGTAAAAGTTATTTGTTCACAGCTGATGATTTACTCCATGGCTACATGTAATCCTTCAAACAATAAAAAATGCATGGAAAAATTGCTTCAGGAAATTAAGACACGATTTGATTGCCCTTGGTTGGCTTTCGTTAGGTGATAATGAGAGATAGATAAACGAAGAGAGATATAGAGAGATGAGAGAAGCTGACTAAGAGATTTTGTAAAATAAAATAGCTCTGTTGCTCATCGGACCATTAATCGTCTTCATAAATAGTTTGGTTCACCAAGAGCTTGACATCAGTTTGTGGCATTGATATATCTATCTATCTATCCTTCTGTCCATCTATCTATCTGTCTGATAGAATGTGTTTAAAATACCATAGTATTTAAAGCATTCAAACATTAACTGAATGAGCCCTCAATACTGGTGAACTTTCTAAGAATACTGTAATGGTCTTACATAGCTTTATATAGGTCAAGGTAGAAGGTTAGAGAATTTATTTGTTTGAGGTTGGACACCTAATTTAGACTAATGAACTATCAACCATATTAATACAAACACACCTATATGGCAACCAATCACAAATAGATTCTTTAATGCTCCTACCACTATCCTAACCTACATGATGCTATATAAAACCTTTATTGCTATCACAGAATGCAGCCAGAATAAATAACTAAAATGAAACTTCTAAGTCACTGGTACTTTTCTATTTATTTATAGCTATTTTAGTTTATTAAATCATACCATCTTCTAAAAGCTTTTGAAGCTTTGACAATTCTCCAAAAATATTTGATAACATCTGCAGTGAATCTCTTGTTTATACAAGCTTATATATTTTTATTAAATGTTTGAAGAACATTCTGGATTCTTCCGTTTCTCTGAAAAGTTGGTTAATGTGTTAATGCTATTATCTTTTATTACTTTTACTTCAGCTTCTGACATTTTTAATGCAGAGAAAACAGGAAATTGTGATATTAATGCCTTTTCTATGTTGGTATAAGTTCAAAACCCATTGAGATCAACTTTGCTTTTCAACCTTTCGCAGTCAATAAAATAAAGTAATAGCTTTACACTGGGGTTGATTCTTCTTCTTTGTCTCATTCTCTCTCCTGTGGAAGGAATTGGTTGTATACAAACCAAGAGAGATGGTTTAAAGTGCCCTAGATTTGCTGTATGTCAGCATGGCACCCTTACAACTCCATCACAAGACATGACTATATTAGAAGACACTTAATTAAGGGTCTATGCAGTATGACTGGACCTAAAACTACTTGATTGTAAAGCCATGCCTACATATATAGCCATGTCTGCACCTCTATATAGATGCATCTAGTTATAGCAAGTTTGTTTTGAAACAGCAGGCAAAGTTTGAAATAAAGTAGAAATATAAGCTTACACCGTATTTTGACTAAAGAAATTAATCTATTACCAAGATTACTCTTGGTTGCTGCTGATCATGCAATTATGATATATTCATTATATTTAATTATAAAGTTACGTATTAGAATTTCTCTGTGTGAACTGAGTGTGACTATATTCACACATGCATAAACACATAATAAAAGCATTAATATACATAGCAGCCCATCAGAGGAAGGAGCCCTGCTCGGTAGGGTGGTCGTTGCTGTCAATGTCGCTGGTCATTGTCCGCTGAAATGTCTTTGCCATTTTGTCTGCGAGGCACAGCCAAAACACTGCTCTAACTTAGGTGTAGAGTCTGTCATCCTCTGGCTTTTCCTTTTTCTTTCTTTTGCTACCTAATAACCCTAGCCCTTTCCCTCCTCTTCCTCTCATTTCCAGCATTTAAAGCATTTCTTTTTCAATATTTTTGACTAAATATTTAATGATTCCTATTTAAATTAAAATCTTCCAATGCTCATTTTATATTTTATTCTTTTCAGAAATTTGGGAAAATCTGGACTTCGAGTATCAAATGTTGGATTTGGTATGTCAATATTATTTTAATATTTCATTTTATATAATTATTTATATTTTCAGTTTTTATATGAACTTTATCATTAATATAATTCGTCCATTCTCTGATCATTTTCGAGTGCCTTATTTTCATATCATCCTCCGCATCAGCATCAGTTTATATTCCATTTTCCATACTGGCATGGGTTGGATGGCTTGTTACAGAACAAGTCAGCACTTAATCAGAGCTACTGTCCTATGTGTGTATGTGTCTAGATAAAACAGATTGAATTATTATTATTATTAGGCAGTTTTTATCTGCCTGGTGGCCATGATGAAAGAGGTCTTATGGTGGATGCGTCTGAAAGGGTTGAAGACAAACACTTTCCTCTTTGGCGATGCTCTGGAAATGAACTTATAGGAGACATAGGATGCTCAAGTACAGAAAATAAATACAAATACTGTCAAAGGTCCCTTACCTCAATGGCAAGAGCACTCAGCCAGTATTTGAGAGATACAAAGTTCAATTCATTGTAGTGGCCACTGGCAACACTTTTTCGATCTCTATTTTATAGCAACTATCTGTAATTGCAGTTGTTTTCTTTACTTGTGTATATATGTATATATATATATATATATATATATATATATATTCATTTTATTAAAGCTAAAAATAGTGAGTCTTGTTACTCTGGAGTTTTGCCTGTTTATCACAGGGTCACCATATATACATACATATATATATATATTCATCATCTTCATTGGTTTTACATCCACTTTCTATGCTGGCATGTGTACACATACACACCATATATTTCTTATTTAAAACTGGAGAATCCTCACTCAGTTCTTATTTAGATCTTTTACTTGTCTTTCCAGTTTCCTGGTTATGCCTGTTATTTGGTTTTCTTATATATTCAATATTTAATATTAAGTGCAGCTACACTATCTAACAGACCATTGCTATCAGTAGTGTGATGTACTTCCATCTTTCTAAGAATATGATTAACTTTTCTCACTGCAATATTTAATCTGTGTTCTATGGTAAAAATCAATAGTGTTGAACTGAATGACTTGTGGTATTCAGTTAAGTCCTTTTATGTTCAGAGTTCAAAACCCTGCTGAGGTTTACTTTGTTTCCCTCTCTGCAGGGGCAATAAAATAAGTACCAATCATGTGTGGTGGGGTCAATTTAATCAATAGTACTTTCCCATAGAAATTGTGACCATTTATGCATGCAGGCAATTATCATCATCATCAACAGCATTAATATTATTATTAGTAGTAGTAGTATTGCTCTGTCAAGCAACAAGTACCTCAGACAAATAATACTTTCCTCAAAATGTGCCCATTACCTAACAAAGCTACTTTTTGTCTGACACCCAACGTGTATGACATTCCCAGTCACTTTAAGAAGTCTTGAAGTTTCAGTGGTATTGACCCTAATACCCCGATCATTACGAATCTGAGGTGTTGTGCTTTTCTTTGGAAATGATAATTGTTGTTATTTAGGGCATTGAATAGCAGAATCTGTAGAGTGATAGCCAAGAGGCCTTTTATATCACTGGTACTAAAAAGGTTGTATCATGTTAGAAAACCAATGAGTCCCTTCTACTCTGTGTCAGTTCTTTTTCAGTATTGTTAACTACCAGGATGGGTAGCATGCAATGTTGCTAGTAGAGTCCCTGTCTTCATCATCTGTTCCAGTTTTTGTTTTTATGGTCAGAGGTTAGATATTCTTCCTATCATCAACCCTTTTATAGAGTGTAGTGGGTGCATTTTATTGTACACTGGCATTAAAGATATTGTTCCATACAAGATGGTTTAAAGAACCTCCTTTGCCCTGCATTAGATCATATTTGGAGTTGCTTTCTGTGCTGAGGCTTGTCGGATAGACATATATATATATATAAATATATATATATAAATATATATATATATATATATAAATATTTGTTTCTACTTTTGGCACAAGGCCAGCAATTATCCCAGTGTATTACTGGTACTTTATTTTATCGACCCCGTAAGGATGAAAGGCAAAGTTAACCTCGGCGGGATTTGAACTCAGAATGGCAAGGGCCGTAACTCTTTACTGCAAGGCATGGTGTCCAGCCCTCTACCGATATAAATATTGATATATATATATATAAATATTGATATATAAATATATATATATATTGATATATAAATATTGATATATATATATATTTATATATTTATTAAAATAACAGATTAAAGTTTAAGCAAAGAATCACTGCTTTCACCCTTAACAGGATCTTCTGAAACTATATATTTATCCTTATCGATAAATATATTTAGTGTTGTTAGTATTGTTAGTGTTGTTAATGTTGATAATGTTAGTGTTAGTGTTGATAATGTTAGTGTTGTTAATGTTGATAATGTTAGTGTTGATAATGTTAGTGTTGTTAGTGTTGATAATGTTGATGTTGTTAATGTTAGTGTTGTTAATGTTGATAATGTTAGTGTTGTTAATGTTGATAATGTTAATGTTGATAATGTTAATGTTGATAATGTTAGTGTTGTTAGTGTTGTTAATGTTGATAATGTTAGTGTTGTTAGTGTTGATAATGTTAGTGTTGTTAGTGTTGATAATGTTGATAATGTTAGTGTTGATAATGTTAGTGTTGATAATGTTAGTGTTGTTAGTGTTGATAATGTTGATAATGTTAGTGTTGATAATGTTAGTGTTGTTAGTGTTGATAATGTTGTTAATGTTAGTGTTGTTAATGTTGATAATGTTAGTGTTGATAATGTTGATAATGTTAGTGTTGATAATGTTGATAATGTTAGTGTTGATAATGTTGATAATGTTAGTGTTGATAATGTTAGTGTTGTTAGTGTTGATAATGTTGTTAATGTTAGTGTTGATAATGTTGTTAATGTTAGTGTTGTTAATGTTGTTAATGTTAGTGTTGTTAATGTTGATAATGTTAGTGTTGATAATGTTAGTGTTGTTAATGTTAGTGTTGTTAGTGTTGATAATGTTGTTAATGTTAGTGTTGTTAATGTTGATAATGTTAATGTTAGTGTTGTTAA
>OZ024753.1:1844206-1891706 GCA_964016885.1 Eledone cirrhosa | reverse complement strand
TGTGTGTATATATATATATAAATACATGTGTGTGTATATATATATATAAAACCTACTCCAGCCAGTAGGCATCTCTAACAAAATACACCCCGTCCCACCACCACCACCCCCACCCGATCCACACCACCCCGTTCTATGTAAAGTTATGTTGGTGCCGCGCCATCGAGGCCGAAACAAATGAGATCGTGTAGGTGTCACGACAAAAAAACACACAGTCCACGCTGTAATGTGGCCGTGTAGGCAACACGGTAAAAACCTCCCAGACCCACACTGTAAATGTGGTTGGTGTTAGGAAGGGCATCCAACTGTAGAAAACCTGCCAGACAGTCCTATGCGAGCAAGACAATCACTCTTGCCTCAAGTGGGACTACCCTCGTCCAAACCCATGCAAGCGTGGAACACGGACGTTAAACGTTGATGATGATGATGATGATGATATATAATAAAAATACACGTGTGTGTATATACTGTGTATGTATATATATATATATATATATATAAATACATGTGTGTGTGTGTATATATATATATAAATACATGTGTGTGTGTATATATATATATATAAATACATGTGTGTGTATGTATATGTATGTATGCATGTGTGTGTATATATGTATATACATGTGTGTGTATATATGTATATACATGTGTGTGTATGTATATATATATATATATATATATATATATATATATATTTATGGTATGGTAAACATGTTGATTAAACAGGGTTGCATGTGCAATATGCCAATTAGTAAATAATTGTTTCGTAAATAATTGTTTCTCAAGGCCAGCAATTACCCAGTACATTACTGGTACTTTATTTTATCGACACCGTAAGGATGAAAGGCAAAGTTAACCTTGGCGGGATTTGAACTCGGATCATAAAGGGACGTAACTCTATGCTTCAAAGCATGGTTTCCGACTCTCTACAGATACTGCCAATCCACCGCCCAATTAGTAAATAATTGTTTCTACTTTTGGCACAAGGCCAGCAATTACCCAGTGCATTACTGGTACTTTAATTAGTAAATAATGATGCAATTTGATTCAAACACTCAACATCACGTTTTTTTCTTCCAAATATGATTTGTCAGTCAGTGATGGAGTGTAGGTAAAATAAGGAAAATGCAAGTTTTGGTGAAGATGTTAAAGAGTCCTTTATTAACAGCTTTGTTAAGGACTGTTTAACATTTACACTGAGCTTTGCATTTTCCATATTCTCTCTCTCTATCTATCTCGCGCACGCGCGCGCGTTAATAGGAAACAAGGCATATTTGCTGATATTCAATGATTCATTTATTGAATAGTGGAAAGTTTTACATGTGTTTCCATGCATTATGTAATCAGCCTAAGAAACCAATATTATTATACAATCAATTATTCAATACTGCTCATTAACACTCTAAAATCACAATGAACAGAAAATGAAACCAAATTTTGTTTGTGTTCGAAATGTTTCCACTTCAAGTTTAACTTTAGAACCAGATTAGGAAAAATGTCATCTACATATACCATCTCACTCTCTGTTCACCTGTCCTTGTGTTATGTCAGGTTTAAATTGCCAATTTTGATATATACATATGTGTGTGTGGGGTGTGCATGTTTGTGTGTGCGCGCATGTGTGTGTCTGAACAGTAAAGGAAAAAACAACACACGGGAATGATAAACGATACAGTTCCATGAAGATATATATTAGGAAAAGTATGTTAAAATTTTAGACATTAGTCCTTCACAGTAGATAGAATGAGAGATAAAAGAAGGGAAAGATAAGTGAGTTTAAGAAATGGAAGAAATGAAAACATATATATATATATATATATATATAATTTGTATATATATATATTTGTATGTATGTGCAAGTGTGTGTGTATATATGCAAATGTTTGTGTATGTGTGCGGATACACACTATTGTTATGTCATGCTGTATTTAACCCTTTAGCATTTAAAGCAACCATATCTGGCCGGAATTCTCTCACCTTTTTCTGTTCAAACTGGCCATAATTGGTCGCTCATACTGACGTTAAGGTATTGTTCTCAATAAATAATATAAAAATCTCGTAGATTCGATATTATGTGAGATAATTATTTAAGATAAAGCCTTTACCACAAAAATACAATAGTATATTTAGAGTAATGTAAATGCTAAAGGGTTAAAAAATAAGCTTGCCAAGATTTCAGTCTATTCTGGACTTATTATTTTAATTAGCTCATGCATGTCTTGTTTATATTTATGAATGTTCTGTTATCTCCTCTTTATTAGACTTCCTCTTCATCATAACCTCATTCAGAGCTAGGTGAGCCAGGGGGATATTCAGTTTGGTGCAGTACACAGACAGGAAGATCACACTAACAGGAACTCAAATAGAATGAAATGTACCATACTTTACCCCCCCCCCCCCCTCACTCTCTCTTAATATATATACTTTTCATCTTCTTACACTATAATTGAATATCCCACACAAACATGTGTGTGCTTCTGTGCAAAAAGCAGGTATGTCATACAGGAAAGGAATATCAGATTTACAATTAGTCTTCACCCATCTCTCTCACACTTTCTTTCTTATATATATATATATATATGAGTCTCGGGTTCAATCGGGGTAACCAGTTAGTAAAGGATTTCTTTTGAATTAAACAGTGTTTGTCCTGTAGAAGCCATTTCTATATTAAACATGATAAATATACAGTCATTCACACACGCGCACGCGCACACACGTGTTCGCACGTATTTGAATATATATGCATATATATGTATTGCATGACAGGATTTGAACTCAGAATTTAGAAAATTAAAACTAAATACCATAAACGTTATTACCTGTCTATGATTTCTAATTTAGGCACAATACCATCAATTAATGGGGAGGGGGAAATCAATTATACCAACCCCTGTACTTAATTTTAATGATCCTGGATGGATGAAAGGCAAAAATGTCCTCAATGGGATTTGAATTTAGAATAAGGGCTGCAACTAAATGAGACAAAGCATTTTGTCTGGTGCTCTAACGACTTTTCCAGTGAAATAACATCTATTTTCAAGTGAAAAAAAGAAATGTGAAAAAACAAAACACAAAATCACTGTGAAAAATAGTCTCAAACCTGTAAATTTAATTTTCTAGATACAACTAACAACTCACAACATCTCTAGATACCAGTAACTAACAACTCACAACATCTCTAGATACCACTAACTAACAACTCACAACATCTCTAGATGCCACTAACTAACAACTCACAACATCTCTAGATTCCACTAACTAACAACTCACAACATCTCTAGATACCAGTAACTAACAACTCACAACATCTCTAGATTCCACTAACTAACAACTCACAACATCTCTAGATGCCACTAACTAACAACTCACAACATCTCTAGATACCAGTAACTAACAACTCACAACATCTCTAGATTCCACTAACTAACAACTCACAACATCTCTAGATGCCACTAACTAACAACTCACAACATCTCTAGATGCCACTAACTAACAACTCACAACATCTCTAGATACCAGTAACTAACAACTCACAACATCTCTAGATACCAGTAACTAACAACTCACAACATCTCTAGATACCACTAACTAACAACTCACAACATCTCTAGATGCCACTAACTAACAACTCACAACATCTCTAGATGCCACTAACTAACAACTCACAACATCTCTAGATGCCACTAACTAACAACTCACAACATCTCTAGATGCCACTAACTAACAACTCACAACATCTCTAGATGCCACTAACTAACAACTCACAACATCTCTAGATTCCACTAACTAACAACTCACAACATCTCTAGATGCCACTAACTAACAACTCACAACATCTCTAGATGCCACTAACTAACAACTCACAACATCTCTAGATGCCACTAACTAACAACTCACAACATCTCTAGATGCCACTAACTAACAACTCACAACATCTCTAGATGCCACTAACTAACAACTCACAACATCTCTAGATGCCACTAACTAACAACTCACAACATCTCTAGATGCCACTAACTAACAACTCACAACATCTCTAGATGCCACTAACTAACAACTCACAACATCTCTAGATGCCACTAACTAACAACTCACATCTCTAGATGCCACTAACTAACAACTCACAACATCTCTAGATTCCACTAACTAACAACTCACAACATCTCTAGATTCCACTAACTAACAACTCACATCTCTAGATACCAGTAACTAACAACTCACAACATCTCTAGATACCAGTAACTAACAACTCACAACGTCTCTAGATACCAGTAACTAACAACTCACAACATCTCTAGATACCAGTAACTAACAACTCACAACATCTCTAGATACCAGTAACTAACAACTCACAACATCTCTAGATACCAGTAACTAACAACTCACAACATCTCTAGATACCAGTAACTAACAACTCACAACATCTCTAGATACCAGTAACTAACAACTCACAACATCTCTAGATGCCACTAACAACTCACAACATCTCTAGATGCCACTAACTAACAACTCACAACATCTCTAGATACCAGTAACTAACAACTCTCAGTATCTCTAGATACCAGTAACTAACAACTCACAACATCTCTAGATGCCAGTAACTAACAACTCACAGAACCTCTCGGGTCCAAAATAAAAACCAGCAATTATTTAGGTCGTATTTTGTCTGAGAATCTGAATATTTCTTTTTCCTGCCGAGGTAAAACCTGTGAAGAGGAAGCAACTTAATTCTATTGTTAGAAATCAAAAGCTTTTTATATCTTAAACACACATTCTTACAATATCAGGAATACTCTTTTGCTTTTTTTCTATTTCTAGAAGATTCTTTTTTTTTTCTTTTTTTTTTCACCTTGCCAGTTTTTTGTTTCTTTTTGCTTTTTTTTTTTTTTTTTTTTTTTTGCATCATTACCGTAACATTCTTCTGTATACATCAGTAAAGAATATCAGATTTCAGTTGTTGCCATATAATGGGAGAGGTTACTAAATGCAGAACAGAAGGACAAATAGTGCAAACACAACTTGCTGAAGCTGAAAGGACTATATGTGTGTGTTTCTTTGTTGTTGTACATTATTTTTGGTGTTTGCATTTTGTTTTTATTTTTGATGATGCTTGTGGGTAGGATGTGTTTTGATGATTAGCTATTTCTTATTCTAAATTTGGCAGTAATGTAAATGACCAGCTGTATATAAATATATATTAGAAGTATTCTTGGTGTTGCCCAGGAAATAAACCATTCAGTATGTGAGTGGCCATGTGTGAGTGTGTGTGTTGCTGCTAGCTACAAAAGATTTTTCCTTCAAAATGGAGTGCAGATTGGACATGTGATACGTATGAAGGATGACAGCTGTATAAAAAGGTGCAAGTCGATCAAAGTTATTAGAAGCTATGGAGTAGGAAGACCTTGGAATACCTGGGATGAGGTGATAAAAGCTGATCTTGCACAATTGCACCTCTCAAGGGTGATGACACAGGATCATGATTTTTGGTGTCAACGTTGATTTCTAATTTGGGCATGAGACCAGAAAAATTAAGGGAAGGGCTAAGTCAATTAAATTAACCCCAGTACTTGACTGGTACTATATGTTATTGACCCAGAAAGGATGAAAGGCCAATATGACCGTGGCATGATTTGGACTCAGAATGTAAAGAGATATATAATTACTGCAATCATATTTTATCTGATGCACTACCAATTCTACCATACCACCACCCTTATAAAAGGACCATATAATAAGATACTATGTTAATTTACTAAAATAATTAATAATTTTAGAAATACAGTGTAAAATACAGTGTAAAATGTGCTAATGAATATATTTTAAATATAGTAACGAAAGGGTTAATGACTATTTTAAATATAGTAACGAAAAAGTTGACTATATTTTAATCTAATACAGTGTGTTACACTACAAATATGGAAACGAAAGGGTTAATGAATGCATTCTTTAGATTATTGATGTTCCTTGATTATTTTAGTTTATCTATATTATTTTTTTCTCTCAGGTACCTGGGTAACATTTGGTGCACAAGTTACAGACGATGTAAGTTTTTCACATTTGACTTCTCCATTTTTTTTTCTTTTGAATATATATATGTGTGTGTGTATGTATAGTTAGTGCATGCGAGTGCATGCGTGTGTGTATATATATGTATGCGTACTCACATATTGATACTAACACATGCTTACTGATCATTATTCTTGAGCCCTTAAAACCTGATGGTGTCATAAGCTGATCTTTTGTGACATTTAAACCTGGCAAAGCCCATTGCTGTCCAGGGTTGACCACAGATGACTTCTTTCAGAGTGAGAGGATGGAAGGAAAGCAGGAGAGAGAGAATGACAGAGGGGAAGAGTGAGGAGGAAAAAAGGAAAAGAGTGAGAAAGAAAGAATGTGAAAGAGAGGAAGAAAAAGAAAGTGAAAGAGAAGACTTAATACCAGTATTTGACTGGTACATTTTTATTGACCCTAAAAGGATGAAAGGCAAAGTTAAGCTCAGTAGGGTTTGAATTCAGAGCACAGAAAGCTGAAATTAATAGCACAAAACATTCTATCTAATGTCCTAACAACTCTGTCAATTTATTGCATATATACTGCAATCAGCACAAACTGAATAATATTAAATCAGTCTAGGTCTTGCTAGCAGGGAAATTAGATGTTAGATGATGATGATGGTGGTGCTGGTGCTGGTACACACACATACATACACACACACATGCACGTATATATTGACTGAAATATACCAAACTGTGTGTTAACTCGCACAAACACATAATTTATTCATACCTACTTTTGCTAGCATATATAAATTACTAACACACATACACATGAATGTCATATACACATAATTCAGATCTGATTTTGCTATCATTATCATTTAACATCTGTGCTCTTGACTGGTAATCATAAAATATGCATACATACACATACAGGCAAATCACGCACTCACATAAATTCATAACTCAGAAAATGTTACTAGCATATACACATTAATGCATTAATAAGAGTTTCTAATTTAGGCATAAGGCCAGCATTTTGTGATAAATGGAAAGTTGATTATATTGACCACAGTACTTTACTGGACCTTTATTTTATTGAACCCAGAAAGATGGAAGTCAAACTTGACCGTGACAGGATTTGAACTCAAAACATAGAAAGTCTTTATTAAATACTGCAAAGTATGTTGTCTAATGCTCTACTAATTCCCCCTGTTCACCACCCTGCATATAGGGTAAAGGATAAAGACCCCCTTTAGTCACAAATGATCAGGGCATTTGCACTTAGAAAGTTCCCTTCTGAGGCACAAGTCCAGATTAGGTTCTTTGTGGAAGAGCAGCAGTTACCCATGCATACCAGTCTCCCCTCTCCATACCACAGATGTTGTCCAAGGGAAAGACAATGGCCGACACAGCTTGACACCAGTGACATCACAACTCATTTCTACAACTGAGTGAACTGGAGTAACTTGAAATAAAGTGTCTTGCTCAAGGAGATAACACATCACCCACTTGGAGAATCAAACTCACAACCTCAAGATTGCAAGCCCAATGTTTTAACCACTAAGCCATGAACCTTCATATATACACACTAATAATAACACACGTACAACTCATACAAAACTATAACTCACACAAATCTAATTTTGCTATCCTCATCATCTTCATCATCATTTAATGTCCATTCATCCTGGTGACAATCATATAATGTACTCGTACACACATCTGCAACTCGTACACACAAACACTTAAGCCAGACATAATTTTGCTAGCATATACACACTAATAATAAACACACGCACATTTAACAACTTGACACCCAATGAGATTTAAATTATTAACATTGACAGATTTCATTAATAATAATCCCTTAATTATGGAAGAAAACAAAATTAGAGAAGCTTGTTGTTAATCTTTGAACAGTTGAATGTAGTTAACAGTCACTTAACACAGATGACAGCTAGCAAAGTTATCAATCAGAGCAGCTGACTGGTTGTGAGGAAATTAAGAATAGAATAGCTTCTGTGTAGCCACTCAGCTTCTTGATCAACTCAATCATCCTCATTATCACTGTAATCTTTCTTATGTCTAATTTTCCTGACTGGTATGGGGGTAGGGCTGTAGGGCTGGGTCAGCCATTAAGCAACATAAGCACATACTAAGGGCATCAATTGATGAGGAGCACCATTTTATTCAAATTAAATGTATTTGTCACTAAAAACAAAAAAGCTTTTTTAGACTTTATATAAGCCACCATAAACATTTATATATTTGGCACCATAAACGTTTTTAAGGGCCTCAAAAGAACTTAGTCTGTTTTTTGGGGGTTTTTTTAGGCACTATTCTATAGCCCAATGCCAGTCTTTACTTATTTTGTAAGAATGGTTCTTACGGGGAATAGCACAATAACATAAAATAGATCCCTGTTTTATCTGTTTCTATTCACCACATACATACATAGATACACACATACACACTTTAAAAAAGTAGTGATGACATCAATTGTCATTAGGCTTAAACATCAGCTTCACTAAACCACAACTTTGGGTTGCTAGTCCCTGTCTTATCTATGAGTCCTCTTTGATTACCTGTGTAACAGTTCCTAAGTCATCATATAGAAACTAATTGAAAACCAGCTTTATTGCAGCATGTACTAATTACTGATACCATGTGGACTAAGATCCCAATTGAAAGGTTTCTGGCACAAAGAGGGTTTCTGGTGATAGGATTATTTAGTGCACTATATAGTACTAATATAATACTATATAGTACTAATATAATACTAACTTATCTGGTAAAACCTGATATTGTGGTGGTAATATATATATATATATATATATATATATATATATATATATATATATATATATATAATTTTTGAAATAATTTTTCTTCAGGTTGCTGAAGATATGTTAACATTAGCCTATGAGAGTGGGATCAACATATTTGATACTGCTGAGGTATATTCAGGTGGCAAGTAAGTTTCCTTCAATTATTTCTAAATTTTTTTTTTTTCTGTTTATTTTCTTTATATTCCTTTGCCCTCAGCCTCTAACCAATTGTATTAAAATCATGATACATTCTTAGTTGTGTTTACTCTGTTAAACAATCACCATTGAAATTTGAAGCCAAGCAACACAGTATAAATAGTTCAACAAGCCCACCTCCTCTGCATCATCATCATCCTGATCATCACATCATCACATCATCATCACATCATCATCATCATCATCTTATCCCTATTGTCATTTTTATGTCTGCTTCCCATACTGGCATGAGCTGGGTAGATCATCACAGTCTAAGTCAGTTTTTATTTGAAGTAACTATCCTCCTAGATGGGTTAAAAGACCATGTCTCACTCCTACACTTTATATTTGGCATAATTTCTTTAGCTGGAGACCCTTCTAAACATCAACTACATTATAAAGTATGTACTGTGCATTTCATCATGGCACCAGCATAAGAGAGGTTGTTACACACTTGGCAAGAAACTCTCCTCTACCTTGAATTGCACCCCCCCCCCCCCCTACTGGCAGACTTATGCCTTCTCTTTATCCTACATTGTCCACATTCATTAGTATAAGTAAAGTCTCTTCTCTATCCTAAATTGTTTCCAGATGTTACTGAGACTAAAGAGTCCTCTAACAAGAGGTATATTTTGTGGGATGTGGGCTTTAGTCCTTTAGTCTTTACATTACGCTATATTTACTATTGTATTTTCATGGTAAACACTTTATCTCACATAATATCGAATCTACAAGATTTTGATACTATCTATTTTGAGAACAATACCTTAACATAAGTATGAGCAGCTGGTTATGGCAGGGTTAAATAAGGTACATTACCAGCAGTATCTTATAAATTATCACCTACAGTTCCACAGTATAAATACTGTATAAATACAAAATAGATTAGATTTATTTTGGAAAGCTATTCAAATTCTATTATATAAATGTAAACATAACTCAGCTTTTCTGCAAAAATTGTTTGGAATTAAAGAATTAAAGTTCAAGCTAATATGAGCAAATGGATTAATTATAATTTTTATTTTTCTTGGATTATTCTTAGCCTTAGAAGTATTATGAGTTTTTACACAAATCATGGGCATTATATTCTAACTCTGAGAAAACACTGAACTCTACTGATTTCAATTTAGCTAATTGAGAATTTGGCATTGAAACAATACATTGTTGGTGTGATATCTATGTCTCTAATGAATTAATTAATGTTTGCTAATACCTTAATTAGAGGAGGAAGTTCATGGTCTATAATGTTACTCGGATTGAGTGGAAGGAAAGAAAAAATGAAACAGTAACAGGTTATTATATAGTGAAGTAACTCGTATGTCTGATTAATTAATGAAATTGTTTCATACTTTAATTGAAGGAAGTTCACAGTTTATGATATTTGTTAGAGCTTCTGAGAAAAAGTATAAGAAAATGAGGAAGTTATCAACAGGCTGGAGACCTGCTTGAATGATTGAAATGGAGTGGGCTCTGCTAAAGACACCCAAATAATAACATAGTAGTGTTAAACATAGTATTGGAGGTGCATGGCCTAGTGGTAAGGGTGTTGGACTTACAATCATAATGTTGTGGGTTCGATTCCTGGGCTGGGTTGCATGTTGTGTTCTTGAGTAAAACACTTCATTTAATTAAAATTTCATAATATGTCTTTAACATGTCTCTATTTTATTTTATCTTTTCAGGGCTGAAATATCTTTAGGTAAAATTCTGAAAAGGAAAGGATGGAGGTAAGGAACTTTCAGTGGTACTCAGTATTGCTGGGTTGCCAAATATGTAGAAAAAAAGGTTGTTTTTCTTGTTGAATTGAAAGCAACTAACTTATCGATAAATGTTATGCAGTTCTTTACATACACACTGATTAACAAATATACACTTAGTGTCAACAATGCACAAGTACACTAGTTTGCAACTACAGATATATACACATACATATATGCATACACACATACACCAGAGAAAGACTTACATAGGAATATATGAATTCATAGATGTCAAAATGCACATATCTACACACACGTATAATAATTACATCACACAACCACATAGAAACATGCAATGCATATATATGAATCTAAATATACATATTGATAGGTGAGAAATATACATATTCATAGGTGAGGAAAAAATGATACAAAGAAAGAAATTGAGCTAAAGAAATCCATATCTACCTAGTCGATGTCTAAATTTCAATGAAAGAGTCTTGTGTCTGTTAGAAACCGACTCTCTCCCTATTGGTAAAAATTTATAAAATTATAAAATCAGAACGCACACGCACACACGCACACGCGCGCGCGCACATACCCGCGCACACACACACACACACACACACACACACTCTATCTCTATCTCTTTTTCTCTCTTTCTCTTTCTCTTTCTCTCTCTCTCTCTTTCTCTCTCTCTCTCTTTCTCTCTCTCTCTCTCTCAGCCAGGCTCATTTATTATCTTTTCTCTCATTCTCTAGACGTTCCAGTTATATTATATCAACCAAGATTCATTGGAGTGGCAAGTAAGTAGTTAGACATAAAAGTAATCTTATTTTCCAAACAATGATGCTGATACTAATGATGAACGCAATATAGATGTTTATTGGCAGTAACCGGTAGAGCATCAGACAACATACTTTGTGGCATATAGTTACAGCCCTTTACATTCTGAGTTTCAATCCCACTAATGTGATATTTGCCTTTTATCTTTATGGGGTCAATAAAATAAAGTACTAGTAACACAAAAGGGTGGATTTAATTTTCCCCTCCCCCAAAATTGTTGGCCTTGTACCTAAATTAGAAACTGGCAGTATCGGTAGAAGGTTGGAAGCCATGCTTTGCAGCACAGAATTGCGGCCCTTTGCGACCTGGGTTCAAATCCTGCCGAGGTTAACTTTGCCTTTCATTCTTACAGGGGTCAATAAAATAAAGTACCAGTAATACACTGGGATAATTGCTGGCCTTGTGCCAAAAGTAGAAACAATTATGACAAATATGGGGTGGGTTGGCAGAATTGTATCAGACAATGATTTGTGGCATTTAGTTATGACCCTTTATATTTTAAGTTCAAATCCCACCCCAAGGTCAACTTAGCCTTTCATTCTTTCAGAGTTGATAAAATAAAGTACCAGTTATATATTGGATTACTGTAAGAATTAAAATCTTTTTTGAGCTAGTCTCAATTTCATATAGTATTAAGCAATTGAAAGTACAAAACTATCCATTCCTGAACAGGATGCCAATCCATAACAAGGTTAACAACAAGCTCCTGCTTGCCTCATTTTCAACTGAATGTATGTAAGTAATGTGGAATGAAGTGCTTTGCTCAAGAACACAATGCACCCTCACTTTTTTTGGTTGGGCAATTAAATTCACAAGCTTATGATGATGCCCCCCCCCCCTCACCCAACCTTAACCACTAAACTACATGGCCTTCACAATAGACACAACTTTCATTATCTTAACATTAATATAAACCTCTCCTGTTCACTTGAAGATAATTAATCTTTCTGCCATTTCTTTTTGTCTTTCCTAGCCGTGCCGAAACAGAGAAAGGCCTTTCTCGTAAACATATCATTGAAGGTACAGAAGCATTTGTTATATATTTTTTATAAATCACTCTCATAATCCTTGTGACATAACATTTCTTTTTTAATTAAATTACACAATCAAAAACATTAATGCAGTCATATATTGACAGGCTCACACATCCATATATATATATACATGCACATGCATATAGAAGCAAATATGAAAAACCTTCCTGGAAAAAAATATAGCAGGAAATTAAATTGGGATCCAAGATTACTGGTTGCAATAAAAGAGGGTTGATTTAATCAAACAATACAAAAGCTAGTTTATTAATGGTTGAACAACAATAACAGTAAGAGAATACCTGCAATAACAACATCAGCAATATTATTTTTTTTAAATATAATAGCTACAACAACAACATCACCAACATTGCTAAAACTGTCCCCTTGAAATTGATTTTTGTTTTTGTTTTTTTGTACAAGAACACGTATCTGTGAGGAGTATAGGCGATTGGTTTAACCTTTGTACATGACTGGATTTCATTTTATAATCCATGGAAGGATGAAATGCAAAGTTGATTCAACTTAGATTACAACTTTGAGCATAGTATTGGAAAATGTTGTTGCAAGGCCAGTAAATTTGAGGTCCTTGGCCTTGCAAAGTTGATGAAGTCGACCTCACTCCTTGAGTGGTACTTTATCTTATTAACTCCAGTGGGATTTGAACTTAGAACGTAAAGCATTGGAACTAAATACCACTTTCTCTTTCTCTCTCTCACTATTCTTATTGTCTCTTTACACATACCTACACATCACACACACACATTATATATATATATAACAAACACACATTCTTTCGATCTGCTTTTTAGCAAGACATTTTACAAGACATGGACTACAGCTTTAATATAATAAATATTTACATTTTATTCTCTCCCATAGGATTGAGGGGATCTCTAGAACGTCTGCAGCTATCTTATGTTGATATAGTGTTTGCCAACAAACCCAGTGCACAAACACCAATGGAAGGTAAGCAATGGGACATTGTCAAATCCCAAAACTAATTATGCTTTAAGTCTTTAGCATTTATATTACTCTATATAAACTATTGTATTTTCATGGTAACGGCTTTACCTCACATAATATTAAATCTATGAGATTTTGATATTGTTTATTTTGAGAACAATGCCTTTACATCAGTATGAGCAGCTGATTATGGCCGGTTTGAACAGAAAGAGATGACAGAATTCTGGTCGGATATGGCCGGTTTAAATGCTAAAGTGTTAAGTCTATATTTTATACCTCTTTTTACCCTGCACCTCCTGCTCTCTTTCTCTCCACCAACCTCTTTTTCATTCTCCTCTTATCTTTCGCTCGCTCTCTCTCTCTCTCTCACATGTAGTCTGGAATTTCAATTACCTTTGCATGATGGACTTAATTTATGCCCTTCAGTTTAATACCACCATGTGTTTGTTTCATGGAACCAACTCAGCTGCAGGTATTTGAGCCGAGTATGCATGTATATATATGTGTGTGATGGTTATGATGATGGTGGTCATGATGGTGCTGATGATGGTGGTCATGATGACGATGGTAATGATGATGATGGTAATGATGGTGATGATGATGGTTGTGATGGTGATGATAGTAATGATGATGATGGTGGTGATGGTTATAATGGCGATGACGATGATGTACTTAAAGTAGTCATCATTATTTTTTTTCAACAAACAAATAAAAAAAGAAAAAGAAACTGCAAATAAAAATAGAATTGATAATAAAAATAGCAACAAGTTGTAAATGGAGAAGAGTGAAAAGTAAGTTTTAGGAAAGATAACAACTCAAAGAATATGTTTCATCCTGTTACACTGCCAGCTGTTGTTAGATACCTTGATACCATCTATATAGCTCTCAGATAACATAAGGTGGGTTTCTTCTAGAGCATAGATAGATAGATAGATAGATAGATATATATATAGATATATATATAGATATATATAGATATATAGATATATAGATATTTAGATATATATATAGATATATATATAGATATATGCAGATATATAGATATATATAGATATATAGATATATGCAGATATATATATATATATATATATATATATATATATATATATATATATATATATGCAGATATATATAGATATATATATGTAGATATATATATATATATGTAGATATATATATATGTAGATATATATATATATATGCAGATATATGTAGATATATATATATATATATATGCAGATATATGTAGATATATATATATATATATATGCAGATATATGTAGATATATATATATATATATAGATGTAGATATATATATATATGCAGATATATGTAGATATATATATGCAGATATATATATATATATAAGTATGTATACGTACGTACATACATATATGTATACAGACATACAGTAGTATGTATATATATATATATATATATATATATACATACATGCACACATATATATATGAACGTATGGATTCACCGAACATTTATTATAATGCTCGGTGTGTTTGTAAACAAACATCCCGTATTAAGCCGTTCAGTGTCTAGCAACCATCGTTGCTCGTTAGTTCAACACTGACAAAGGAACGCTGTACTAGTTTCAAGCTTATTAGCTATCGTCAGCAACGTATACCTTCCTGCCAGATGGTTGAACGTCTGAAAGTATATACTTTCCTTATGCATATTAACGGCTGAGCAGCCTAATTTCGGTACCCCGGCCTTTTGTTTGTTCTGCTCATCAATTTTTATATATATATAAATAAAACTGAAACGAAGTCATTAGATATGACCAGTATATATGTGTGTGTGTATATATATACACACACACACACATGCATATATATGTACACATACATACACGTGCTATGCTTTGTTTTGAGATAAATTAAGTTCATCAGTTATTAGAGAAGTGTAACAAACTCTCTATAGTTTTCTTCACCCACTTTCTACCCAGTATTCTCTCACTCTTCCTTTGTTGATTCATCGGCTGTTTAGTAAATATTTGGAATTCTCTAGAATTTTGGCATAAAATATTTGGTTTCTGTAATGTGCATGTGTCAGGGTGTTTGTGTAAGTGTGTGTGTGAGCACAAGCTAACACACTTATCATCAACGTTTAACGTCCGTGTTCCACGCTTGCATGGGTTTGGACGGGGGTAGTCCCACTTGAGGCAAGAGTGATTGTCTTGCTCGCATAGGACTGTCTGGCAGGTTTTCTACAGTTGGATGCCCTTCCTAACACCAACCACATTTACAGTGTGGGTCTGGGAGGTTTTTACCGTGTTGCCTACACGGCCACATTACAGCATGGACTGTGTGTTTTTTTGTCGTGACACCTACACGATCTCATTTGTTTCGGCCTGGATGGCGCGGCACCAACATAACTTTACATAGAACGGGGTGGTGTGGATGGGGTGGGGGTGGTGATATATATATATAAAACCCAAGCTAGCATGGAAAATGGATGTTAAACGATGATGATGATATATGCATAGTGTAAAGAATAATTATATACACGCGCACACACACATATATATATATATATATATATATATATATATATATGTGTGTGGACCAGGTCATGAAAGTAACAGAAAGAGTTATAGCACAGCTGATTAGGGACCGGGTGAATATAGACGAGATGCAATTTGGGTTTGTTCCAGGGAAAGGCACCACTGATGCGCTCTTCCTTGTGAGGCAATTACAGGAAAAGTACCTAGCTAAAAGTAAGCCACTCTACTTGGCATTTGTCGACCTTGAGAAAGCCTTTGACAGAGTTCCACGTGCAGTAATCTGGTGGGCTCTTAGAAAACTAGGAGTAGATGAATGGCTTGTGAAAGCGGTACAAGCCATGTATAGGGGAGCAGTCAGCAAAGTTAGGATTGGCAATGAGTATAGCGAGGAATTTAGCGTACAGGTTGGGGTCCACCAGGGCTCTGTTCTTAGCCCTCTCCTGTTCATCATAGTCCTGCAGGCAATAACGGAGGAGTTTAAGACCGGATGCCCATGGGAACTCCTGTATGCTGATGACCTCGCACTCATAGCTGAATCTATGGTAGAACTAGAGAATAAATTCCAAACCTGGAAGCAGGGACTAGAGAGAAAGGGCCTCAAAGTCAACATGACAAAGACTAAGGTCCTTATAAGTAGACGAGAAAACAGAACCCAGATCCCCTCAGGGAAATGGCCTTGCTCAGTATGTAGGAAAGGTGTAGGTAGGAACTCCATTCTTTGCCCCAAATGCAAACAATGGGTACACAAGAGATGTAGCGGGATCTCAGGAAGCTTAATTAAGAATGTAGGATTCACATGCAGCAGCTGTGCTGAAACAGCAAGCAAACAGCCACAGGAAACAAGTACCACCAATCTCTGGGAGGGCCCTGTAGAAACAGTAGACAGCTTCTGCTACCTAGGTGACCGAATTAGCAACGGAGGTGGGTGCTCAGAAAGTACAATAACTAGGGTAAGAACGGGATGGAAGAAGTTTAGGGAACTACTACCACTGCTAGCTGCAAAAGGCTTCTCCCTCAGAATGAAAGGCAGACTGTATGATGCGTGTATCCGAACAGCGATGTTGCATGGTAGTGAGACCTGGGCGCTGAAGGTGGAAGACTTACGTAGATTAGAGAGAAACGAAGCCTGCATGCTCCGATGGATGTGTAACAGTAATATACGTGAACGACAAAGCATAAATGAATTGAGAGAGAGACTGAGCATAAGAGGAATCAAATGCTGCGTGCAGGAGAGGCGGTTACGCTGGTATGGACATGTGATGCGTATGAAGGATGACAGCTGCATAAAAAGGTGCAGAGCACTAGAAGTTGATGGAAACCGCGGAGTGGGGAGACCCAAGATGACTTGGGATGAGGTGATAAAAGCCGACCTTACCCAACTACACCTCTCAAAGTCAATGACACACGACCGTGACTTCTGGCGTCACGCAGTAATACAGGGTACCCGACCTCCCATGGGTACATGCTGAAGCATATAAACAATATGCCCCCCCCCCCCACCGCAAGGTGGTCGTGGAGGTGCCACGGCAAAAAAGCACCCAGCCCACACTGTAAAGTGGACGTGTAGGCGCCACGAAAAAGCACCCAGCACTCACTGTAAATGAGGTTGGTGTTAGGAAGGGCATCCAGCTGTAGAAATCAAGCCAGATCAGTTCCTGTATGAGCAAGGCATGGTCAGCCGACCAGACACTGCCCACAACAGGACAACCCGTCTAACCCATGCTAGCGTGGAAGAACGGACGTAAAACGGTGATGATGATGATGATGATGATATATATATAAAAAATGTATTCACACTTCAACAGCCTTCTAATAAATATTGCCTGTGTGTATATATTTTTAGGGACACCTTGTATATATGAGTGTCTATGTACACACATATATATGGGTGTGTCTGTACATATATATATGGGTGTGTCTACGTACATATATATATATATGGGTGTGTCTACGTACATATATATATGTGTGTGTCTGTGTGTGTATATATATATATGGGGGTGTCTACATACATATATATATATATATATATGGGTGTGTCTGTATACTTGCTTATAAATGAGCTGGCTAACATTCAAAAGTACATTCAAACAAACTGGTTGTTAATTTTCTAGTTGAAATAGCATGGAGCTAAACATCTCACCTCGACACCATCTTAGTTGAAATTATAAATATGATATAGGTGAATACTTTACCCAAGGACTCAACATACAACTATTTATAAGATTTAAACTTCCTATCTTTCTTACTAGTAACCAGATACCTTAGTTACATTCTAAAACATAAGTCTACTCAGTGTATATGCACCTGTTGAAGTGGGTAGATCGATTGACAAGATCCCAGACCGCATTCACTTACCAAGTGGGGTGGGGCTTGTCAAATTGGACCAAGGAAACAATGTTTCCATTGGTCTTTCCATTGCTGATACTATCTATTGGTTGCAACTCCGAGCAGTATATATAGGATGGAATGATTCTAGCTAGAATGTCTTTCATCATGAGTGCTCAATCAGATTGATATAAAAATAACGATGTTGATGATGATGATGTATATTTGTATGAGTGTGTAAGTGTAATATAGTGGGTGCATGTATGTATATGTTTATATATATATATATATACATAATGTGTCATATCAAAATAATTGTCTCATCCATTGTATATATTCCTTATTGTTTTCTTGTTTGTTGTTGATTATTTTGTGTGAATCTTTTAATTTGTCTAGGAAGTAAATGAAAGTTTCAATGTTGAGAGATTTGTTTCCTTAACCCTTTTGTTACCATATTTCTAATAAAAGACACTATAATGTTCAAATGATTTGAAAAATAATCAAGAATTTCAAGGGATTTAGTAAAATAACTTTTTCACCTGGTGTTTGGAGCATAACTTTACAAAGGTTCCTACATAAAATTATGAAGGAAGTTTTTTAGATAAATATAAACACTTTTAAATAAGGAGTTTTATATTATAGAAATCATCATCCGGTGGCCTCAGCTGAAATGGACTCAACATTTGATCTCCATGTGGGTCTGTCATTCATTGCCGTTGCCAAGTCCTGGATTTCAATACCAGAATCTCTGGAGATGACATCGGGGTAGGAGAGCCTGTGCCCCCTGTTATTAGTGACTGCTTGTGGTTTCCAAAGCACTAATGGGGACACAGCCTCGTAGGTGGCACATGGCAGTGTCCAGCAAATATTACTCTCCTTTTACGTACAACAACAGATATAGGGCTGGTTTCAGAGGGTTTGGTATCAAAAGGGTTAATTGAGTGTCCTGCTTCTCTTTTTTTTTTTTTTGGTAAAATTCATCTTTTTTTCTTTTACTGCTGTTTCTCTTGGCACCTACCAACATTGTGTGTTGCCTTTCTTCATCCAGTCCCTTTAACATTTAAAGTTACTTCTTCACTATTCCCTCACGCTCCACACACCAGATGTAAATTCCAACATCAGTTTGCTCGACCCCTTATTCATGAGTGGTGAGTATTTCTTTAATATAGCTGCCACTTTCTCTCTCAAAAATTCAACTTTTATTTTAGGCAAGTTTTTAAAATTTTATTTTTGTTTATTTCATTATATTTGCATATATTTTCTGCTATGCCAGAAGAAAAGGCTTGAAAGATAGCAAAACTGGAAAATATATATTTCTATATTCATGCCTAATAAATAACTTGTATATTATTGTTTTTTTTTTTGTTGTTGCTGTTGCTGTTACAGTAGTAATATTTTCTTGCATGGTACCATAATTAAAAGCATTCAGAACACTCAGTAAAGGGGTTGACAAATGAGTAAAATCAGTGTAAGGTTGAGAGCACCCTTTAGTCTTGCTGAGGACAGACCCCCCCCCCTATATAATGATACCATGATAAAATACACCCAGTACACTCTGTAAAGTCGTTTGTGTAATGTACAACCTCTAGTAATAGAAACTATGCCAATAATGGAATATATGAGTATGATATAGTCCGTCAACCTGTCTGGAAGGGCAGTCACTCCAAATAAGATCTGAAACAATTATAACACATTTAATCCATACTAGCATGGAAAGGGAACATGAAATGATGTGGATGATGATAATGATAATTATCATTACTGGTTTTATTATTATTATTATTATTGTTATTATTAGTATAGGGCGGTGGATTGGCAATATCGGTAGAGGGTCGGACACCATGCTTTGATGCAAAGAGTTACGGCCCTTGCCATTCCGAGTTCAAATCCTGCCGAGGATAACTTTGCCTTTCATCCTTACGGGGTTGATAAAATAAAGTACCAGTAATGCACTGGGATAATTGCTGGCCTTGTGCCAAAAGTAGAAACAATTATTATTATTATAGGGTGGTGTTTGGCAGTATCGGTAGAGCATCGGATTATGGCCCTCTACCTTTTCAGTTCAAATCCTGCCGAGGCTAGCTTTGCCTTTCATCGTTATGGGGTCGATAAAATAAAGTACCAGTAATGCACTAGGTTGATTTAATCGACTTTCTCCTCCCCAAAAATTGTTGGCCTTGATCCCGCCGAGGTTAACTTTGCCTTTCATCCTTACGGGGTCGATAAAATAAAGTACCAGTAATGCACTGGGATAATTGCTGGCCTGGTGCCAAAAGTAGAAACAATTATTATTACTATTTTTGCTATTGCTGTTCATGTTGCTATTGTAGATCAGCTTGTGCACTTACTTATATGTCTGCCCACTCTTGCACACACAAACATTCATTTATACTATCATCATTATCATCATGATTGTTGTCATCGTTATCATCATACTATATATAAGTATGGTAGAAATGGTCAACTTTTACAATGAAATGTATCCACCTTAGATTTCAAAAGCATATATTTCAAAGCGTGAAGTGATGTAACAATTACAAGTCTAATAGGTGCTATACTTCATGTCAATGTTAACATCATCCTCAAGTTTTCAGGGAACATAACCATGCATAACATTTTTATGGTATGCTGAATGTTTCTTTCTAGGTCTTTCTTAGGGTATACGAACAAGTCCAGCAATTCTGGGGTTACATAGGAGGTAATCTAGAAGTGAGTAATTCTTGAGGACTTCACTACTGACCTTTAGGATGACCTCCTCACTATTAAGCTTTGATGTATTTATTGTTGCTACATTTATCTTTTAGCAGATTCTGTCTGAGTGAAACCACATGACACTCAAATGTTGTCTGCACTAATTTCAAAAATCTCCTCTCCTTTTCTCTTAGAACCTGTTGATATCACTGTTTCTGTAGAGGTTTTCAACCAATGTTAGGATCTTGTGTGTGTTTTAATATCTATGGAATGGAATTTGCTTTACAGACTAGTTAAGTATCCCAAATATTAGTATCAGTATACTTTGTAAAGGGACTGCTCAGACTGCTATATTATTTAAAGTCTGGTATAATATTGTTTGTTCACCGTACCTCTGTATGAAATATGTTTGTAAATTTCTAGATATTCGTAGCTTTTGTGTGTAGTGTAGGGCAGATAGAGAGGCCATAGAGGCTTTATGAAACAATTTCTCAGTATTAATCAGTATTCAACTAACCAAATATAGACACTTCTTTTTGACAAATATCCATCCCTTTATCAATTGAAAATGTTAATAACTTTAGCAGTTTCTCAGCATTGTGTCTAGTATAGATCTTTAAATAATCTACTAAGAAATTGTGGGTTACATTGGCATCTCTTGCTCTTGTAGACCTTGACATATAACCACTGGATTTTTGTAAAAGAAAAACAGAGGATTTAATGCCAAAATAATCAGAGGTATAGACAGACTGTCTCCTTGGATGTTCTCTTTATTTATATCAGAAACATTGTTCTGATTTCAGTTACATGTGTGAGGTTTATTGATCAGGATTTTGTGAGCCTTTTGATGGCAGTGACTAAGGTAGCTGGTAATTTTGCCAAGTGTAATGATTTCAGCAAACATCATTTAGAAATAGAATCAAATGCTTTAATATAATCAAGCCATATTATCAGAAGATCCATGCAGTGTTTCCTTACTTTGCAACACTAGCAAAAGATTATTTGCTGTTCTTCACTATTTGTGCTTTTGTTATTGTTGTTTAAATTTGCATTTTTGCTAATTTTGTGTCTTGTTTTGTTGCTTTTTTTATATTGTAATTGTGTTTATAAATGTGTCTCTTTGTCTAATTGTCATTATTTTCTAATTTTCTTCTTTTTTTTCGTTTGTTTGTTTGTTGTCTCTGTGTCTGCTAACGTTTTGGATGGATTTTCACTGCTACCACCATTTTTGGTGGGCATTCAATGCTACCACCATTGTGGCTGGCACTTGTACCTAATATTACAAAGATGGCCATACTAAACCCCTAATAGACAAAGCAAAATAGATGTTTGTAAAAATATATAAGTACTTAATAAAATCTCATTTTTTCCTTGTTCCAGGTAATGGTGTAAACATTTAACATTTAAATATTCTGAAGCCTTTTGTTTGTAAATACAACAAAAAAATTCTATTCAGTAATTCTAGAATAATGATCTAAGTGGAACTTGATGGTTCACAACAAACAGCAAAAATAATAACAAAAATAATAACTATAATAATTTAAACATGAAATACCATCAATAATGCATAACTATCCAGTTTGGCCAAGAACATCAAATGTATAAATTTCAAATAAAATACACTGCCTATTCTATCAATTAATTTTGAAAATTGGAAAAATTTAATGAGATAACTAATCTTTTGTAAACTAAAGTTTGGAACATTACTTAACAAAAATTGCTTAAATAAAATTATCACAGAAGGTTGAATATAATTATATACATTTTAAAATGAACAGATGTGTCTAATAAAACCAGGGTGGTTTCAGGTGGGTTAGTATTGAAAGGGGTAAATGTTGTTTGAGGGATTCATCTATCTCTCTTCCCATCTAATATTTTGATCCTTCTCCTCCATCACCTTGCCCCATTGGTTTCTCACTCCCTTTTATTGCAACCCCGCTAACTTAGTAATCCCTCTGTTTACCAAATCAATCTTTTAATTTCAGTTTTGTTCATAATTCTTCACTCTCAACCAAAAGGCTAAATTGATGAAATAAACTTTATCAATCTTCTGGACTTTACATTCACTGACCATCACCAGTTTCACTATATTCCAGATTTTACTCTATTTTAATATTATATTAATGAATCAATATTTTGTTGCCAAATTTGGTTAAACATGGTTAAAATACTGGTTGCCTAGGAAATGTGTTGTTAATATTTAGCCAGCTATTGATTTAACAGATTGATTGATGGCAATATATGATTGGTATATATTTTATTGATCCTTGAAAGATAAAAGGCAATGTTAAATTATGTGACTTAAAAATTATTGATTAAATTGACACAGTGAATAAATACTTTATACATATTTTATCCATATTAAGAATAACTATTGCTTTGGTATAAGCCTTGTACTATTACAATTTTATACATAAATAACATACCTTGTATTATTTATGTCAGCATTTTGTATTCAGTGTTCAAATCCCGCCAAGATTAACTTTGCCTTACATCGTATTGATGTCTATAAATAAAGTACCAGGCTAGGTCAGTAAATTAATGAATTAGTTAGAATATCAAGTAGGCTGGTTTGCAATATTTTTTCCAGCTCTTTTTGTTCTGAATTTAAATTCAACTGCGGCTTACTCAGGTGGTACATTTAATCAGTCACCTATTTTAACACCATGATATGGCCATTAGATAACTTTAACCAAGTCCAATCTCTTGCAAATATTCAGACCAGGTCTCTAATTTTATTATATTTTCCTCATTCCCGCCAGTCTTCAAATGGAGCTTCATCAGTCTAAATGAAGAGTGTTTCAGTTATTCGATCAACAGAATATCTGATGTTTTAACAACTCTGTCAATTTGCTGCTTCCTATAAAGGTTTAGGAGCTGAATAAATACGAAATTATATACAGGTTGACAATAAACCAATATATATTATATATTCTCATTAACATTTCTTATAATTCTACAGAAAGCTGTCATAGATATAGGGAGGAATGAACCTCTGTTGGTTTTGATGTTTCAGTGCTCACAAAATTAACTTGTAGGTAGCCTAACATTCCACAGGACTGTGTACCCTCAATATAATTCTTAGTGAGATTCAGCATGACAGCATGTGACAAGGCTTATGAATAGTTTCCATCTATCCAATTTCACTGACAAGGCATAGGTTGACCCAAGGCTCTGAGAAATGATACTTGCTCAGTATGTGAAGCATTGGGATTGAACTTGGACTTAATCATTGTAAACTTCTTAGCCATTCAGCCGTGCTTGTGCCTACCACCAGTCTTGTAGATCCCTGAAAGAGGTTTATTGGTGCTGTACTCCTTGAATAAATAAATTAAAAAAATATCAATTCTTTATCCACTTAACCACAATGGGCTGTCACAAATAAAAAAAAACATACTTAATGATTAAAATTAACCTATTATTTCATTTTATTTTTCAGATAAATCATCATTCTCTTACTTATTTTAAAAAATCTTTTTTCTATTTGTTTCCAGAAATTGTCCGTGCCTTCACATTTGTCATCAATCAAGGATGGGCTATGTACTGGGGCACCTCCCGCTGGACACCAACAGAAATCATGGTAAAGTCGACTTTAATCTTAATATCTTGTAACAATTTTGTTGTAAATATCTTAAAACATGTTTATTAGCTCAATCGTTAATAGTATTTTTACCAGTGTGTGGATCTTTGAGAAAATTTGCAGTATTAGAATAAAGACACTAGTTTGTATTGTGAGGTGCAAGTCCAAGCAAGGTTGTTTGTGGAAGACCAGCAGTTGCCCATGCATACCAGCCTACTCTCTCCATGCAACCATTGTTGTTCAATGGAAAAGCAATGGCTGATACACCTTGGCATCAGTGATGTTGCAACTCATTTCTACAGCTGTGTAAATATATACACACATATATATATATATTCAAAAGTAAAATTTTTTAATATATCCCTCGTGGGAGTCTTTAAGAAGGTTTATTTACAAAATAATTTATAACTTTATCAGTTTCACAAGTCTCGAGTCGGTATAGCGACACATCTCTCCATCTCTCTTAACTTTTGAAAATCATGAAACTTGTGAAACCGGTAAGGTTATACATTATTGTAAATAAACTATCTTAAAGAAGTTTATCACGGGGTCATCAGTCAAGAACAGTTCTTATATGATAACTCTGGGATTAACAGGTGAAACTCCAGAGTAACACGACTCGATATTTAGCCTTAATAAAATGAATATCAAAACTCTACTTCGGCATTGAGTACTCCTTTCTCTCAGCCATCAGCCACAAACAGATATATATATATATATATATATATTTTTCATTCCCTTTCTTTTTTCTTATATTTTTTTTCTTGTATTTTTTTAGTTAAAATTTTTTTCTCAGATAAAAAAACATAACTTAACCTCTTCTCTCTTTCCTTATCTTTCTCCATCATCATCATTATCATCACCATCATCATCATCACCACCACCATCATCATCATCACCACCACCATCACCACCATCACCATCATCACCACCACCAACACCACGACCACCACCACCACCACCACCACCACCACCACCACCACCACCATCATCACCACCACCACCATCATCATCACCACCACCACCATCATCATCACCACCACCACCATCACCACCACCACCATCATCACCACCACCAACACCATCATCACCACCACCAACACCCATCATCACCACCACCAACACCGTCATCACCACCACCAACACCACCGTCATCATCACCAACACCACCGCCACCATCACCACCACCACCACCACCATCACCATCACCATCATCACCACCACCACCATCACCACCATCACCACCACCACCATCACCACCACCACCACCACCATCATCACCATCACCACCGTTTTACCTCCATTTCTCCCTCTTTAGTATTTAGTAAACCCAACTAGTTTGGTCCCTTTTTTTATATATTTATAAATTTACTTTTTATAATATTTTCCTCTTCACCGAGAAAATAAAAGCAGGTTCGGTGTTTTGGCAGCAATCGGTAGAGCGCCGGACAAGATGTTGTATGGCGTAGAGTTACGGCCCTTTACATTCTGAGTTCAAATCCTACTGAAATTAACTTTGCCATTTATCCTTACAGGAGAGGTGAGGGGTTGATAAAATAAAGTACCAGCAATGCACTGGAGTGGATTTAATCTACTGAACCACTTATATATAATGTGTGTGTGTGTATGTGTGTATATATATATATGTGTGTGTGTAAATATATGTGTATGTATATACATGTGTATGTATACATGCATATATATACATATATATATATACACACACACACATATATATATACACACATATATCATCATCATCATCATCGTTTAATGTCCATATTCCACGCTTGCATGGGTTTGGACGGGAGTTTTCCCACTTGAGGCAAGAGTGGTTGTCTTGCTTGCATAGGACTGTCTGGCGGGTTTTCTACAGCTGGATGCCCTTCCTAACACCAACCACATTTACAGTGTGGACTGGGAGGTTTTTACCGTGTTACCTACACGGCCACATTACAGCGTGGACTGTGTGTTTTTTGTTGTGACACCTACACGACCTCATTTGTTTCGGCCTGGATGTTGTGGTACCAACATAACTTTACATTGAAAGGGGTGGTGTGGATGGGGTGGGGGTAGTGGGACGGGGGTGTATTTTGTTAGAGATGCCTACTGACTGTAGTAGGTTTTACTTTGTATTTAGGTAAGGCGGGTCTTCTCTATTACTGAGTACCGCCAAAGATCTCGGTCCAGTGACATTGTCTTGGAGAGGTGTAAGTGTGTGAGGTCGGAATTTATCAAGTCGTCCCAGGTTTTTCTGGGTCTGCCTACTCCGTGGCTACCGTCTATTTTTATTGCCCTGCACTTTTTTATACAGCTATCGTCCTTCATGGGCATCACGTATGTACATACATATATATATATATAAATATGTATACATTATATATATATATATATATATATATATATATATATAATTAAAAGTTAAACAAGGGTCAATGAATACATCAAAGAATGAGTTTTACAATATATTGGAAGCACTCAACAGCAAAAAGGTTTTCCAGAGTTATTAATATTAATTCAAAATATTAACAAAATAGATATTCTTGTGATCAATTATATTTTATTATACATATTTCAGAGGTACTGAGTTAAGTTCAACAGTACATCCTCATCAGATAAAATAAGATGATGCATGACATACCCTGACATGGTAGATGGTTAAGATTCAGTCATGGTATGATTATATATGTATGAGCAAGACAAGGTCAGCCGACCGGACACTGCCCACAACAGGACAACCCGTCTAACCCATGCTAGCGTGGAAGAACGGACGTAAAATGGTGATGATGATGATGATGATGATGATGATGAGTTAATCAAGGTAGTTACATAGCGTTACATGTAAAATAAATATTAGTAAATACTAATGTGAGGAAAACGGATGTGAAGGAGGACTTTAGAATAAAAGACTGGCATCTTCCTTATTACCCAACCCTAGAGAATATGGGTGTGTGTATATATGTATATATATATATGGGTGTGTATGCATATATATATATATATATATATAGAGAGAGAGAGAGAGGGAGATAGGTAGATATGGATGTGTGTGCATATATATATATATAAATATGGATGTGTGTGCATGTATATATATGTGGGTGTGTGTGCATGTATATCTATATATGGATGTGTGTATATATATATATGGGTGTGTATGCATATATATATATATATATATATATATATATATATGGGTGTGTATGCATATATATATATGGAGAGAGAGAGAGAGGGAGATAGATAGATATGGATGTGTGTGCATGTATATATATGTGGGTGTGTGTGCATGTATATCTATATATGGATGTGTATGTATATATATATATATATATATATATATATATATATATATGTGTGGGTGTGTATACATATATATATATATAGAGAGAGAGAGAGAGGGAGATAGATAGATAGATATGGATGTGTGTGCATATATATATATAAATATGGATGTGTGTGAATGTATATATATGTGGGTGTGTGTGCATGTATATCTATATATGGATGTGTGTATATATATATATATATGGGTGTGTATGCATATATATATATATAGAGAGAGAGAGAGAGGTAGATATGGATGTGTGTGCATATATATATATAATATGGATGTGTGTGCATGTATATATATGTGGGTGTGTGTGCATGTATATCTATATATGGATGTGTGTATGTGTATGTATATATGTGTGCATGCATGTATATATATATATATGTGTGTGTGTGTATAGATAAATAAATATGGATGTGTGTGCATGTATATGTATATATATATATATATATATATATATATGTGTGTATGCATGTATAATTACGTGGATGTGTGCATATATATATATATATATATATATATATATATATATAAGGATGGGTAGAGATAAATAAATATGGATGTGTGTGCATATATATATATATATGTGGGTGTGGGTGTATATATATATGGATGTGTGTGTGTATATATATATATATATTAAAGAGTTAAACAAGATTCAATGAGTACATCAAAGAATGAGTTTTACAGTAGATTGGAAGCACTCTACTCTATTAATATTTGTATTTTAATATATATATATATATCACATGGCTTAGTGGTTAGAGCATTGGGCTTGCAATCGAAAGGTTGTGGGTTCAATTCTCAGACTGGGTGATGTGTTGTTTCCTTGAGCAAGACACTTTATTTCACATTGCTCCAGTTTACTCAGCTGTAGAAATGAGATGATAGGGACTGGGGTCCCTATCATTCCACTGCAAAGTGGTCGTGGAGGTGCCACGGCAAAAAAGCACCCAGCACTCACTGTAAATGAGGTTGGTGTTAGGAAGGGCATCCAGCTGTAGAAATCAAGCCAGAATCAGTTTCCATCCCACCCTTGCAAGCAGAGAAAAGTGGATGTAAAATGATGATGATGATGATGATGATATATATATATGAATGTGTGTGTGTGTATGTATATATATATATAATCACATATATATATATATATATATAATCTCTTAGAGATGTTGGACTTTTAGCTTCAATTCTCTTATTGAGCAATTATACTGCCACATAATTGTTACATTATATATCAATATATATATATATTGTGTGTGTGTGAATGTATATATATATATATAATTGTTTCTACTTTTTTGGCACAAGGCCAGCAATTACCCAGTACATTACTGGTACTTTATTTTATCGACCCTGTAAGGATGAAAGGCAAAGTTAACCTCGGTAGGATTTGAACTCAGAATGGCTGAGTGTGTGATAGAAGAAAAAAATGAGTGAGTGTATATACATACATACATACATATATATATATATATATATGACCGATGGGTGAAGAAGTGCCAGGAAATGCCAGTGGAAGGAAGACCACGAAAAACATGGGCAGAGGTGGTGAGAGCAGACCTCAGATAGCTGAAGCTCACGGTGGAGATGACGAAGGACCGTGACAAGTGGAGAGATGCTATGCTGAATAGGACCCGTCCCACCCTTGCAAGCAGGGAAGAGCGGACGTAAAATGATGATGATGATGATGATGATATATGTACATATGTGTTTGTGTATATATACACCCTATTCTATCTTGTTGATATTTGTGTTTTCTTGTTCTCTTGTTCACTATATTAAACATGTGCAGGCAATTACTCCTATTGACACTACCATTACCAAATCCTTGGATTAAGCAACTGGATTACCATCAAAGACTACACTGGACCTATATCCTTAATTTTGAGCATTCAAATATTCCATGGCGCCATTTACTTTAAACGATTTGCATCTGTTGTCAATGATTATGTAAATATATTAATAGCACAACTTCCCATTTCATTTATACCGCGAATTATGAGGGTTTCGTTTAGTGGAAATGAGTAGGTTGATTTCTCTGATCTGGTAATTTAACAGCCCAGTTCAAGGGAGTTAACTCTAACTAAATTTACTATCTTATGTCTTAACACGCGCACGCGCGCGCGCGTGTATATATATGTGTGTGTGTGTGGTGTTAGGAATAGGAAGGGCAGACAGTCCTATACGAGCGAGACACGGTCACCCGACCAATCTTGCCTCAGGTGGGACAACTGCTGTCTAACCCATGCTAGTGTGGAAAATAGACATTAAACGATGATGATGATGATGATGATTATATATATATATATATGGTAGATGAACTTAGTATCTTTGCAAAAAAGAAACTTTACTTATACAATACTCTTTTAATGTATAATTATTCATTTGAGTGCCAATGTGAAATCCGAGTCCTATTCGGATGAAACATGTAAATCAAATTATGATATAATTGTTTGGTAATATATTTTAATGTAAAATTTGCTCTACATGTGGATCAACTTGCATATTAGGAATTCATATATATATATATTTTTTAATTGTATGTAGCCTTATGTACAGTTTATTGTAATAAATATCGTATTTGGAGCCGATATAACTTTTTCATCTATATCCTTCCAGTTTTTAAATTTGTAAACGAATTTCTCTATACGCGTGTGTGAGTGTGTGTTCTTTTGCTGACAAATCATTGCAAGGTGCAAATATTACTGAGTTGTCTACCATGCTCATTTAACCAAACTATATTATTTCTGATATTAAAAACATAGGAAATATTCACGCCTATGTTTTTTATTTCTTAAATATGTGATCAATATTTCTCAATATGATTTTTTTTTTTTAAATAATGTTTTCTTCAATTTTTGGTTTTACTATTTTTGTTTCTATTATCTTTTGACATTGTATAGGAAAGTTATGCTGTAGCCCGCCAATTTAACCTGATCCCACCAACTGCTGAACAAGCTGAATATAACATGTTTCATCGAGACAAGGTTGAGCTTCACATGCATGAGATCTACACAAAAATTGGTAAATTCCACCATATCATTACAGCACTGTCTGTTATATCTATCTATATATATATATATATTGTGTGTGTGTATGAAAAGTAAACAGAAATAAAAAGGCAAATGACCAGTACAATGAAAAATATATTAGTTTAACGCTTGAAATAATAGGAAAAGAGTCTTAACATTTCAGATACTAGTCCTTCATCAGAAGATAGAATGAGAAATAAAAGATGGAACAGGAACTGTACGCATGTCATTGTGACCTACAATGTATCTTAGTCATTTTAAACCTGGCAGAGGCCATTCCCCGCCCCAGGTTTGAACATAACCTATTTCTTCAAGAGAAAGATAGAGTGCAAGAGAATGGAAGGGAGAAAGAGATGTAGAGGAAGAATTGACTACAATACTTAACTGGTGTTCTTTTTATCGACCTTGAAAAGTTGAAAGGCAAAGTTGAGATCTATGAGATTTGAGCTGTGAAAGTTCAGAGAGCAGGAACAAATACTGCAAAACATAACTGGCATTCTAATGAATCTGCCAATTCATTGCCTGTAACATCCATATACAGTCTACATATTTTTGAAACAAAACAAGTTAAAATAAAAGTGATCATGTGATCTGCAACTGGATGATTGTGATTTTGAATCTCATTAGAATCATTCTTTAATCTTAGTCATGTGATTGTTTCATCATAAGAGGACACCTTCCAAAAATGATGTGATGTATGAATTGTGATAGATTTTAATCATTTTGATACCAGACTACCTGAAGCAACCCCTGGTTCCATGGTATTTATATATTTCTAAAAAGTTTCCATCATCATTCTACATAAAAAAACTTGGCAGTGCCCATCGCCTCTTTGTAATAATTTGTATATTGTGTTGTGTAATGTGTAATAAAACTCAATACTATTAAGTCTAGATGTGGAATCAAATATTTCTTTTCATTTGCAGGTGTTGGTACAGTTTGCTGGTCCCCATTAGCATCAGGAATTCTTTCAGGGAAGTATGATGATGGAGTTCCGATCTATTCTCGTGCTGCCCTAAAGGTACGTACTTCTGACATGATTACAGCTAACATCTATACTATTTATAACTTCAAACTGAAGAGTCATTAGATTGCCAGATTAAAAATACCTTGATATTTGTTCTGACTCACTCTGAGTTCAATCCTGCCAGAGTCAAATTTACCTTTCATCCTTTCAGGGTTGATAAGATACCTGTCCAATATCTTCATGATAATTGTTTGGATGAGCTTTCCTCTTTGCTGGTTTCTACTGCTGAATGTCCTTCCTAATGCTAACTATTTTATAACATGTATTAGGTTCATTTTTTGTTGTTGACATTTTAAACATGTCATAGCCCATCCTTCTCTAGGTCTGAACATGACTAATTTCTTCCAGAGAAGGAGAGAGAGTTATTGAGAGGCAATGAGAAAGAGGTATAGAGGAAGAATCAACCCTAGTACTGAATTGGTACTTTTTATACTGATCTCAAAGGAATGAAAAAAAAAGTTGACCATGACATGATTTTAACTCAGAACATAAAGAGCTGGAATGAATACCGCAAAGCATTCATTCTTATGTTTTAACAACACTATCAATTTGCTGCTTCTATGAAATATATTGATTACCATTAATGTATCATGCATTAAATATTAAATATTTTTCTGCAGAATTACGGATGGCTGAAAGATAAAATTCTCAGTGAAGAGGGCCGCAAACAGCAAGCACGACTTAGAGAAGTGGCAGTTGTTGCTGATAAATTAGGTTGTTCATTGGCTCAACTGGCAATAGGTAAGATACATTTCATTTACCCATGTATGTATGAACCTGTAACTTCTAATGGAATCATAGGTGCATCATCATGACGTATGGGCACTTTAAAACTGGTGGGGCCTATCCTTTCTTCAGGTTGGCATATGAAGATTTCTTCCAGGAAGTGAGAAAGAGATATAGAGGAAGAATAAACCCCACTACTAGACTGGTACATTTTTTTTTATTGGCCTTGAAAGGTTGAAAGGCTAAGTTGACTGTGGCAAGATTTTAACTCGGATTGCAAAGAAAGCCAGAAAGAATATCAATGCTTTTTATCTTACGTTCTAATAACTCTGCCAATTTACTGCCTGATATATCATTTCCCAATGATGGACAAACATTGTAAGGTTTAAAATGTTGAACTAATGACCAGTATAAGTTGAAACATCCCCTTTATACGGTACCCTATCTCACTCATAATAGTAATCTTCTGCAACAAAACTGTATCACCTTAAATTCTTAACATTTTGTTTCACATGAAACAGCATTAGCAAAGCATGCTTGGAAAGTACAAAACAGCGCTATGATTGCAGGAAATTAAAAATGAAAGTCCTTAACCTAAAACTGTAAATTTTCACAATGATCTCTCCTCTAGTAAAGTAAAAACATAAATATTTGAGTTAACAAACCCATTTCTTTAGATATCTTCTGCTCACCAAATATTGAAATTTATCTTTATATTTTAGCTTGGTGTATTAGACAGGAAGCCATTCATTGTGTCTTACTCGGAGCTACATCAGTGGATCAACTTTATGAAAACCTCCAGGCTCTACAGGTATTTATACATCATCATTTTACATCTATTTTCTATGCTAGCATGGGTTGAATAGGTCATTGCGGTGTGATGCTAAAGGGGCCAGAGAACTATAATGATCTGTGTTAAAAACTAAACAACACCACCTCAAATGTAGCCTTGAAAATTATATTTTGAAAAGTTACCCATAGCTGAAACTGATCAGTCTAAACACAAATTACTTAACCGTGATTATTTCAACTAGCCTACCTATTTCTGTATAAAACTACAAATTTGAAATATCTAATTTCATTTTGTTTTGTACTGTAAATTTGCATCTATCTCTCTCTCTCTATATATATATACATTAATAGTTTAAATAACACCAAAGAGTTAAAGCATTTGTAAACTAATCTGTTTTTACCTGTATTGAATGACACACAGAGAGTTATATTTAGTAACTCATGATTAGTAACTCATGATTAGTAATTCAGCATAGGTGTCTTCAGAGTTTATTAAAATGCTTCCGAATAATATTCCACACAGAATAACATTAAGAACACTTAATATATAAAAATCATTCATAACATCATGGTACAAAGTGCAAAAGTTAAGCTCCAAAGAAACAGTTTAAATACGGCAATGATTGACAGAGATATTATATATTTTTGTGAGAGAAATATGTGATGGTTACAGAACCATATTAAAGATAATGTGAACTATTAACTTTAACCCTTTTAAAATCATATGAAAGATAATGTGATTTTAAAAGGGTTAAAGTTAATAGTTCAGATATTGTTTGTCATTGTTAATAATAGTTTTTTACTAATACATTTATATATATGTTATATATAACAAATATATATATATATGTGTGTGTGTATGTATGTATGTGTGTGTGTGTGTTATATTGCACTACTCAAACTGTATATGTATGAATTTATTATATAAACTTATAACAACATATACCTATAATTAAATTTTGCCAGTAATATTATTTCACCACCATTCTCTGCTTTTGTATTACAGTATGTGCCAAAGTTGACACCACCATTGATGAATGAATTGGACAAGTTGCTTGGCAACAAACCCCTGTCACGAAAGGAGCATCCACCCAGGTGACTAGACTTGGATAGGGCGGCTGGAGGGGGTGGTAGTGGCAGCGGAACAGCTGCCGGGGCCGCTGCTGGGAGCTCGGCAAATGCCGGCACTTCAGGACAATCCGGCAGCAGTAGTGCCACCACCACCACCCACGTTGTCAGCCATATGCCCTCCCGCCATGCCCTCCACCAGCACGATGCAGCACTCGGTTCACCTCCATGTTCTATTCAGTAGACATAGATATATATATATATATCATAGCATTATTCCATGATCACCAATCACCACCACCACCACCACCACCATTCACCACTGCTGCCACCATCACCGACACCACTGCCAATATCACTATTACCACCGCCACTACCCCCTCCACAAACCATCACCACCACCATCATCATCACCACCACCACCATTACCATTGCCTCTGAGAAACTGAAACAAATCTAATCCAACCTCCCCCCAATGCTCTAATGCATGCAATCTCATTGGTATATTCACAGCAGTGAACACTATTGTTGTTGTTGCTGCTGTTGCTGCTGCTTTTGTTGTTGTTATTACTTTTATTGTTGATTTCTAATTTAGGTACATACCCAGCAATTTAGGGGAAGGTTAAGTTGATTATATCAACCACAGTATTTTACTAGTACTTTATTTTATCGACCCCCAGGAGGATGAAAAGCAAAGTTAACCTTGACAGACTTTGAGCCAATTCTGAGTTTAACCTTCAGCACACTGAATTTTTTAATGAATTGCTTCCCTTGACACTGCATTATGTATGTAGGGGAGATCACTCTATTGTCGCAATTTGTTGACGATAGCGGTTTAAAGGTTAAATCCTGCCAAAGTCAACTTTGTCTTCCTTCCTTTAAGGACCAATAGAATAAACAACCAGTAATGTACTGAAATTGTTATCGACTTTCACTTCCTCACAAATTGCTGGTCTTGTGCTTAAATTAGAAATCATTATTAATAACATTGTTGTTGTTATTGTTGTTATTGAATTATTAAATGAGGTGCTAGGGTGAAGAATGGAGCAGAAATTGCAGAGCTCCAGACACCAATTTACTTTGTTAAACACATTCAGTCACATCAAATATGGCCAAAGTCGATTTAGCTCGTTATCCTTGTTACTCCCAACCCCTGACATCATTAAAATATGTATCTTGTCATATATTGGGGTTAAGGAATTCAACTATTCCTCCCTCTTTACAAATTGGTTGCTGTGGGATAATTTCAGAAATGTATCCGGCAGAAACATTTCACTGCTGACTTAAATACTTTGAAGTATCAAGTTAAGTCCCTTTGTTTTCTAAATGTAATTCCTACTCAATTCAATCTTGCTTTTCATCATAATGTGCTTGATGAAGTGAGAACCAGACAAGTTTATAAACTCTAAAACATTCACTTTGCGCTTTCATTTGTCACAAGATAATCTTGTGAACAGGGTTTAAAGGGTTAAATCGACTTGACCTTCTCCTACCCCAAAATATGTGGCCTATTGCCAATGTTTAAAATTTATTATTTTCATTATTATTATTATTATCATTATTATTATTATTCCAGTCCACTCAGCTGAAAATGAGTACCAGCAATAGCTGGGGTTTAACCTTGCGATAGACTAGAATTCTGTCCAGAGGGAAGTCTTGAACTCTGCCAAATATAAGCCACCAGGCTTGGGATAGACACTTTTCTTTTTAGTTTTAATTTTGTCTTTTTATTGAACTGCCAAGCACAACTCTGTGTGCCTTGGGTATGTGAAATGTTTTTTGTTGGTCTTGTATTTTCTACTGTTTTTGATAATACTCTATGTAATGTGTGTGTGCAGTGCCTAGTAGCACTATTTTCTGTATATTGCACATATTTGTAAGTCTTGGGATTTTGGCTTATGTAATTATCTGCAATTTTTAATCATTCCCAAGACATATATAATTTTAGGGATTGCTTCCGTTTTCAATCGCCCGCATTCTGATTGTCTTTATTTCCAGATCTTTATATCTGGATACTTTTTCAGTTTCGAATAGAGATATATTATCAAGTATTGGAAATGATTCTTTGATTTGGAAGAATATTTTCATTATTATTAGTGTTTTTTTTCATTCAGTGTCAAATGCTGGAGATGTATTATAGTGTTAGCAGTTCCCTACCAGTGAACTGAGGTTACACCCCTTATTTTTCGAGTACCCTCTAGAGTATTCAAGCTGTTCCAAGCAATGCTGTTTTTTGTAAGTGTTCCATCTGTATTGCAATCCCTATTTGTTTATTATTTTTATTATTATTATCATTGTTGTTGTTATTGTTGTTGTTGTCATTTGATGTAATCAGATAGGTAGATAGTAAGGCAGCAAAGGAGGAGGATGGGGGAGAGATAAGTGTTTGTGGGAGAGATGACCATGGTCAAAGAGGCGGAAAGAAAGAAAATATATAATCTTAAATATTGAAAAGAAAATGAAGATTTAACATAAAAAATGTTTTAAATATATACATCATCATCATCATCGTTTAACATCTATTTTCCATGCTAGCATGAGTTAGACCCATTTGAGGAAAGTCAGGTCAGGTGATCATGTCGAGCTCATACAGAACTGTTTCTGGTTTGGTATCTATGACTGGATGCCCTTCCTAATGCCTACCCACATTTACAGTGTGTGCTGGGTGCTTTTTGTCGTGACACCTACACGACCACTTTACAGTGTATGCTGGGTGCTTTTTGTCGTGACACCTACACGACCACTTTACAGTGTGTGCTGGGTGCTTTTTGTCGTGATGCCTACACGACCACTTTACAGCGTGGGCTGGGAAGTAGAAATAGGAAAAATTATAAAACGTGGAATTTCCATGGATTCTGCAAGATTTTATTAATTCTAAAGTGAGAGATGGTGAATTGGCAGTCATTAGAGCATCAGACAGAATACTTTACATCTTTCAGTTATATCTCTTTACACTCTGAGTTCAAATTTGTCTTTCATCCTTCTAAAGTTGATAAAATAAAGTACCAATCAAATACAGGGATCAATTTAATCAACTTTCCCCTCCCCCACAAAATTGCTGGCCTTGTGCCTAAATTAGAAATCATTATTTCTAAAGATAGAAATAAAAATAGATGGTTGGGTGGAGTGGTAGAAGTGATGGAGTGCCAGATAAAATGTGTATACAATCACCCAGTCAAATCTCACCCATGACATATTCTCTCACCTTTTCTACCTGCCATACACTCATGACACTGTACTTATGTTTCTTCTTACCCCTCCCCCCTTAGAGTAGAGGTGGCTCTTCAGTTGAGGGCTGATGCCCTGAAAAATGCACCCCGTACAGGCTGTTAGGTAAATGGAGATAGAAAGCATATCCAACTGTACAAACTATGCCAAAAAGGTTGGAAGAGCTCTTCTGTTGTGTCCAGGACATAACCTCAATAGTGTTAGTGATATGATAAACACACCCAGTACACTTTGTATAGTAGTTGGTGATTCGAAGGAAATCCAACCACAGACAACTTGCCAAACAAAGAGTCAAGAGGACTCTTTGGTTGTGTCAAATATATGACCGCTTCCCTAGTGCTGGTGTCACAATAAAATGCACAGGATGCACTCTGCAGAATGCAGGAAGGTAAGTGATATGCCTTGCCACACACACTGTGTTATGCTGAATCACCATGAGTATTATGTTAAGAGTACACATGTCTGTGGAATGGTCAGCCAGTTAATTTCATGAGCAGGTTATTTTGTTGATCAAACAACAACTGGAACACTCATATTTCAATATGATGCAATGATAATGCTGTTTTGGACTTTTCAAGAATTCTTTTTGTGAATGTGGTTTCATGTGGTTGTGGTACAGGATATTAAGAGTTAAATACAAAGTGTGAAGTCATTAGTTCAGAAATTTATCAATGGCTTCAATGTGGCATTCTCTATAATTCTCTATAATTAATAAAGAATTGTCATTTTTGACAAAGGGCCTCATTGTCTTATGGTTCTGAGCTCATGTCAAGCAGGGTGCTTCGAAGGGGTCACTGAATTGATAGATATACAGTTTTCAACTGATTATACCTATACCCTGTAAAAGGGTGGCCGTGTGAAAATCAAAGAAATTATCATTGTCATCATCATCCTCATTATCATTCTCATCATTATCATCACTTTTATTTTAAGGGTGGTAAATTGGCAGAATTGGTAAAGCAATGGACAAACTGCTTTGCAGTATTTAAGTACATCCATCTACATTCTGAAGATAAATCTCACCTGGGTAAACTTTACTTCTCTTCTGGGCTCAATGAAATAAACAATTAACTTTGCACCAAAGAAGCCATTATCCCCATTATTATTATTGTAATAATAATAATAATAATAATTTGCCAGACTAATTAGAAAAGTGATGGATACCACTTAGAAGAGTAAAAAGCAAATCTTATCATATAAGCTCTGAGATAATAATAATAATAATGAAATTGTGTACAGTGCTCGGGTGCACTACAACTCATCAAAGGTGCATGTATAGTACATAGAATAATGTACAAATGTCAGGAAAATGAAGTGTATGAGTCATGATACAATAACAATAATGAAATATTGTGTACAGTGCCCAGATGCACCACAACTCATCAAAAAAGTGCATGTACAGTACATAGGGCAATGCACAAACATCAGTAAAATGAACAGTGCACGAGTCATGATACACACATGTGTGCATGTGTATGGAAGGGGTACATCAGGTGTAGTTTTGGCGTATTTCGGGAAGCATGAGTGTCTTAAAGGATGCAGTGTCTCGGCAGCTAACAATTGACGCAGGCAGTTTGTTCCATGCTTCAGCAACTCTGAGCGTGAAAAAATGTCTGCGAAAGTCATGGGAGCTGTGCTGTTTTCTTATCTTGTAGGCATGTCCACGTGTGTTAGACACATGGAGATCAAAGAGGCGCTCAGGGTTGCAGTTGGCGAGATGGTTAAAAACTTTGTGGGTATTCACCAAGTCCATTGCCAGACGTCGGAGCTTCAATGAATCCATGCCCAGGGAAGCAAGGCGTTCAGAGTATGGTAGATGAAGCCTGATGGTAAGAAGAAAAATATTGGTAGTAAATATCAACATTGTGCAATGAGGAAGATAACATTTAATAATAATAATAATAGTGCAGGGTAGTGGCTTGGCTGAATTGTTAGAACATTGGACATAAAATGCTTTGAGGTATTTAGTTATGGCACTTTATGTTCTGAGTTCAAATCCTGCCTAAGTCAACTTTGTCTTTCATCCTTACTTGGGCTGGTATAATTGACTTGCCCCATCTGACAAATTTCTGGCATCTTGCCTAAATTATTATTATTATTATTATTATTATGGCGGTGGGTTGGCAGAATTGTTAGTCGGACAAAGGATAATCAATATTTATTCCAACTCTTTACATTCAGAATTCAAATCCCTCCGAAATCAACTTTGCCTTTCATCCTTATGGGGTCAATAAAATAAAGCATTGGTAATGCATTGGGATTGACTTAATCGTCTTTCCCCTCCCCCCAAAAATTGCTGGCCTTGTGCCTAAATCAGAAACCATTATTATCATTATTATTCAGTGATGATCTTATTAACACGGGATCATTTAATTGACTCCCTATCAAGTTATGTAACCTCAGATAGACAGTACTTTCTGCAGGATATTTGCTGTTCCTAGAAGTGTTATTTTTTGCAATGTTGTAATACTGGGATTGATTCCAGTTCTATCAAGGTTTTTTGGAGATTTTCTGTCACTGACCCAAGTGCTCCAGTCACAATTGGTACCACTTTTGCTTTCATATTCCACATTTTCTCAACATCTATTCACAAGTCTGTATACTTTACAATTTTCTCTTGTTCTTTTTCATTGGTGTAATGATCTCCTGGGCAAGCTACATCAATCAACAAACACCTTCTTTCACTACCCTTTTCCACCTAAGTTATATCTGGCCTTGTATTTTCAAGAACTCTATCTGTCTGGATTACAAAGCCCATGAGTTTCAGTCTGATTTTCTAAGACCTTCTCTGGTTTGTGCTGATACCATTTCTAAGTGGTTGCAAATCCATATTTCTTGCATAAAGACCAATAGAGATGTAAGCACACTTTATCGTGACACCTTTATTATTATTTGGCAAAATCAGTAGAGCATTGGATACAATGCTTTGCAGGATTCAGTTACGGACCATTATGTTCTGAGTTCAAATCCTGCCGAGGTTAGCTTTGCCTTTCATCCTTATGGGCGTCGATAAACTAAAGTACCAGTAATACACTGGAGTTGATTTAATTGACTTTCCCCTCCACCAAAATTACTGGCCTTGTGCCTATAGTAAAAATCATTTTTATTATTATTATGAGTGGATACTGTGCTGTTGTGGTAAATTCCCACCAAACAAACATTATTTGGCAGTCATTAGATCATAGATCAAAATGCCTTGTGGTGTTTGTTCCAACTCTCACATTAATAGTTATTTTTTTTAAATGAGGGCTTGTATTAGATTTCAGAAATGTACTGACACACATCTATTATAATCTGTACTGGTGGTGATAGGATGACCATCCAGTCATAAAGATGAATTTGCAGAGTCATTAAAGCATAAAACAAAATACCTTGTTTTGGCTCTCTGCACTCTGTGTTTAATAAATTTATTAATTTTGTCTTATAACAATGTAAGACATGATGATCGTCATTATCAAGGTGATAATGATGATTATTAAAGTATTAACGATGGCTCTGATTAAGATTGGACATTTTTATAAAATCTATATTATGTAGCTTCAAATGTCTCATAAAATAAATGACTGGTGTGTTAACAAAGACAGTCATTTTCTAGTCAGAATGTCGAATAGAATACTTTGCAGTATTTGTTCCTGCTTTTTGCACTCTGAGTTAAAAAAAACGCCAAGATCAACTTTGCTTTTCATCCTCTCAGGGTTGATAAAAAAGTACCAGTCTAGTACTGGGATCAATTCTTTCTCTATATCTTTTTCTCACTTCCTCTCAATTAGCCAATTTCTTTCAGAGAAAGGGTGTGTGTTCAGACCTGAAAAGGAGATGGGCTCTGCCATATTTAAAATGCCCAAGAGATACTATATATCACTAAGGCACCCCTACGAGTCCATCAGGACTTACAGGTCCATACATACATACATACATACAGTGTAATTAGTTAATTTAAATTAATTTATACAGAGTGGCATCTCAAATCTATGGGTTTATTCTGTAAAATATCAGCCTCAAACTGCTGAGTAAATATCCTGCCATGGGTGACTTAGTTTTCTTTTGAAGTCAATATTTGATATTGTTGTTTAAACCTATAAAAATGGACCTTGCATCCAGACAAAAGAAACTTTACTTACACTTTATTTTTTGTCTTTTGGCTAATGAATTATTATGGAACTGGTAAAGATAGTGTTGGATAAAATGCCTTGTGGTATTTTTTGTGGCTCTTTACATTTTGAGTCCAAATCCTACTGAGATTAACTTTGCTTTTCATTATCCTGGAGTTAATAAAATAAAGTAGCTATCAACTACTATGATGGATTTAATTGACTAACCCCTCACCTCAAATGTATGGCTTTATGCCTATTAGATTGGCAGAATATTTAGAACATCGAATAAAAGGTTTTGCTGTATTTAGTCCAGTTGTTTATGTTCCGAGTTCAAGTCCTGGCAAAGTCAACTTTGCATTGCATCCTTCTATGCTATTTTTCAGATACCTCTTGAATATGGTTTTATTTTGGTTCTTTTCTCACTCTGTATGTATGTATGTATGTATGTATATATACATACATACAGTTTTCATTCTATTAATAAAGAGGTATGGTATATATTTATATATATATTGAGCGCTGATGTGTTTATGCTTCAAGTGATTCACACATCTTGCATTGACCTTTATTTGAATGCTGGTCCATTTGCACTATTTTAAAGTACATCAAGAAATGCATTCGAATGCAGTCTATAAGAGTGCTCAATAAACTAATGTTTAGAGCTTTATATTATGTACATAAAGTGAACCAAAAAGGTTTGAGGTATAGATATATAAAAATAAATGTTGTTGTTGGACCTCGATCAGTCCCACTAACAAGTGTTCCAGTTGTTTGATCAATAACCTGCTTAGGAAATTAATGTACTTATGGTTGAGTATTTCACTGGCACGTACATCCTTAACATAGTTCTCAGGGAGTTTCAGCATAACATAGTGTGTGATAAGGCTGCTTCTTTGAAGACTGTAGCAACCTGAAATATAGTATTTTGTTCAGGAACACAATGTACTGCTGGGTATCAAACGCATGACTTTGATCCAAATACCCTAACCACAAAGCCATGTACCTTCACACAAAAAAATAAATATATATACATGAAGTTGGCTAGTTTGCAGAAATATATACCCCAGTAATATATATATAAATATATATATATATATATATATATATATAATATATATGCTAATATATCTATGCCTCAAACTGTTTTATCCATTTTATCTACATAAGCTCTATATATATATATATATATATATATATATATATATACACATATATACAGGGTGTCCCAAAAATTGTATACCTTCTGCAACAGCATTCTATTAAATATTGCCTGTACAGGTAATCGGTGTGTATACACTTTTTGGACACATTCTGTATGTATGTATGTATGTATATCACTAGTGAATTTCATTCAGTTTACTAGTCTGATGTTCCATCTCTTCAGTCCAACAGAATACATTTTGCAATTAACATTGTAGAAATCATGCATGATGTAATTCAACTAAGAGGGGGATGGGTATTGAAATGGCCATTACATAATAAACGAATGTTATACTTAATTTCTTTATTCACACACATACACATATACACACACACATATATATATATATATATATATATATATATATATATATATGATTATAAAAGAAAATGTAGGATGCTCAGACACAGAAAATAACAGCAATTACAGTCAGTTACTATAAAGTTGCTTATGAAAATCAAGTAAAGACACTTAGAGACAGAAAAATGTTGCCAGCAGCAGCTATGAAGGATTGAACTCCATATCTCCCAGTAACCAGCTAGGTGTCCTCACCCCTAGTTCAATGGTGAGAGCTCCTAACCAGCTTCTGGGAAATACAGTTTGATTCTTCTTAGTGGACACAGGCAACATTTTTTTTGTCTCGAAGGGTCTTAGAAGTTATTTTAGAGCAACTGACAGTAATTGCAGTTATTTTCTGTGGCTGAGCTTCCTAACTCTAATAAATTTATTTTCTTAACACGTTTGTTTATATATATATAAATATATATATATATATATATATATATATAAATGATATTGTCCGGGAGTTGAGATTTTTACCTTTATCTCTACCAAAACACAGTCACCGTATCTGCTATTAACTAAATGTGTGCACTCTGAACAGCTGATTGCAACTGCATTACTGCAATTCAGCAGATTCATTGAGTAAGTTTGACGTTGGCTGGAGAACGTTGACTTAATATCAGCAATCTTCATTACTTTTATATTATATTATATTATATTATATATATATTTATATATATATAGTATTTCTGTAAACTTTGATTTCATATGTCAGGATTTTGTATGTCTTCTACTGAGCAAGTACTAAAGTTTATCAGCATGTTTTTTTTACATTCATTTTATTTTATTTAAAGTGGCGAAAAAAATAGTTGTAGTGTAGACGATAGATTTTTAATTCTCCGTCTTAAATTGTCACTACTTTTAGCTCCAAGCATGGCTGTGTGATTGAAAGGTTTGCTTTGCAATCATGTGGGTTTAAGTTCACTTTCACTATATGGTTTCTTGGGCAAGTCTCTTCTATTATAGCTTCAGGTTGACCTATACCTTGCGAGAGAAATTTGGAAGGCAAAAACTGTGAAAGCTCCATGTGTATATCTATGTATGTGTGTGTGTGTGTTGTGTGTGTGTGTTTATATGCCTATGTTTATATTTACAACCATTATAAATAAAACTTCACATTAAAATTAATGAATAATTCATTGGTTTTCAGTGCTAAATTTATTGCATTACCTGTGATAAAGGAGTATCAATCCAGGTAGAGATAAATTATACCCTAGTGGGTTACTGCAATCTATCTTATTCTTTATTCCTTAGCTTTGTTTTAGCCATCAAAGACAAGGGTATATGGGAGAACTGTAGAACAGCATGTTTCCTTCACCATCCTCTATTCTAGTATTGAACCAGGGGCGGTTTCAGGTGGGTTGGTATCAGAAAGGTTAAAACAGATGGTAAAGTAGTCTAAAATATCAAACTACAACCCTAAAAATAACAACCAAGCAACATGTGGGTTGGCTAGGTGTTGTTATCCTAAAACTTACTTTTAGTTTGTAATGGATATAGACTGTCATTCTAACATTCTTGATATCTCTGTTGACATTGTTTGGTGACAGGTTGTGACCTAACTGCTTGAAATCCATGTGATATTTCTCCTTATTGCTAGCTGATTTGCCTGGAATACCTTGAGCTGTCTAATTATTCTACTACATATGGCAGTTGTATCTGTCTCTGTTATTAGTCTTTTATGCTACTGGGTAATGTACCGGTGTTGTTTTTGTTGTTACTGCAATATCTCTTCCCTGTTCCACAAACATTGTCCAAACAAATAGGAAGAGCTGTTGTAAAGACAACAAACATAGGGACGTTAATCTCAGCCATTGAATGTCAGTGAAACAGTGATTAATAAAAGGTGGTGGATTGACAGAATTGTTAGAGCATTGGATAAACTGCTTTATAGCATTTGTTCCTGCTCTTTACTTTCTAAGTTCAAATCCTGCTGAGGTCAACTTTGCCTTTCATCCTTCCATGGTTGATAAAATAAAGTATCAGTGAAGTCAATAAAATTGCAGTTCTTGTGCCTAGATTAGAAAACATTGGATTGACAGTATCAGTAGAACATCGGACAACATGCTTCGCAGGCATAGAATAACAGCCCTTTATGTTCTGAGTTCAAATCTCACGGAGGTTAGCTTTGCCTTTCATCCTTACAAATTGATAAAATAAAGTACTAGTCGCTCACTGAGGTCGATTTAAATGGCTTTCCCCTCCTCCTAAATTGCAGTTCTTGTGCCTAGATTAGAAAACATTAATTTACAGTTCTCTCTGCCACCTACCTTTCTCTGTGACACATGTTGCTGGCCATTCTCCTGTGGCTGATAAAATATGTATCGGTGAAACACAGGGATGTGATTAAATTCATTAAACTTCACCTCCAATATGATTAAAGTTATTGGTTTTCTTCATAAAGTTTCTGAATCAATTCAATTGGTCCTTTGTAATGAGAGGTATATATAGAAAAATCTAAAAGATTATCTTCTTGTTTCACAGTTATTGTTGAGTAGCTTGGTCAGTTCTACTTCAGCTTGGTCAGTTCTACTTCAGCTTGGAAATAAGCAATAAAAGAGCTGTTAAATAATGTTGTACCCATAAGGTCACAAATGTTTTCATTGTAGAGATTTGTTGGTTCCAAGATGTAAAAATTTCAAACAGGAAATGTGAGAGTCTCAAATGCTGAAAATAATTGTATTAATAGCTGTTCACTATAGATAATAGATGAGAAAATTGAGTGAATTAACCTAAAATATTTATAGTGATTGACTGTTGTTATAGTTATTTTATGCGTTTGTGACTCTCATATTCTCAAATTGCCTGTCATTTTAAACACATTTTGAAAATAGTGGAAAAGTTGATAGAATGTTTTAAAATGACTTCTCTTTTTATTATAAAGCTGCTGTTTGGAACAGAACTTAAGAAAATCTTCTTATATAAAATATCAATGAAAGATTTTAATTTGAATATGCACACTTCAAAACAGGTTTTGTTTAAAAGAAATAAAAGCAGTCACAAGTTGGTTAGTAGTGAAATGCTTCCAGCAGAGAATTTATTGAGAAAGATTTAGATGTTATGAGTATGTAAAAATACTAGGGTTTACTTCATTGTTTAGTGAGTGCTGTTACTGTAGATGATAGTGTGTATGTGAGGGAGAGACTGAGTCAACTGATTGGGTTTTAAATGTAGGATTACCAAACACTTTTATCGTATATTTTGTTTTACATTGCAGACAAATGCATAATTCATTCAACTCGTGTCCAATTTTGCAATGTAAATGTTAGAATTGCCTAAACAAGGCTTCAGTGGAGTTTTTTCCCCATAAAGAGTGGGAGAGGGTGTCCCATGATGGCTAAAACAGAAACCTATGTTTATCATACATGACTTCTGCTTGAACCAATTTACAGCTCAGTAGAACGAACCAATTAAATTTGTCTTGTCGAAATACAGAGCATGTTGCCAATGAAAGGAAAGGCACTGTTTTGCACAATCTTTCAATCTTAGACAAGACACATGACTCCACTGGCCTCTGTTATGTGTAGTGTGATAAATTTATAATTATTTAACATATTAACTACATGTTTATTTTATTCATTCCTTTTAACACTCTATTTTGGAATGTTTAATTTTGATATATTTAAAATATTTTGTTTGTTTGAGGATTATTATTATTATCAGAGATTTCTTGCAATATTTTATTGTTTTTGTTGTTATTGACACATTTTCAATTTTATATATTTATTTATTTCATTGTATTTTCTATATATTTTTCAATTTTTATTTCACACCCATTGATCTCATTGACAGATTTAAAAGCTAATTTGTTAGCATATATATATAGTTATATCTATATATTTATATATATATATATATATATATATACACACATGTATATATATAGATATTATGAATATGTATATAAATATTTATTTATATTGGAGAGATTGAGAGAGAAATGTATATATGTATGTGTATATATAAATATATA
>OZ024753.1:1831706-1834206 GCA_964016885.1 Eledone cirrhosa | reverse complement strand
AGAAAATAAAATATTTGGAGAAATATATGGTTTAGAACAGATAACCCCAGAAACTAAAATACAGGAGAAATATATTTAGAACAGGCAGACCCCAGAAACTAAAATGTTGGTGAAATATATTGTTTAGAGCAAACAGACCCCAGAAACTAAAATTTCAGTATAGCAAAATATATCTATATATATAGACATATAAAGTCTTGCTATAAAATGAAATCTTCGCAACATATTCTAAAGTTCTCAGCAAAACATAAGTAACAGGGTTTATCTTTGTCTTCCTTACCTTTCATCAGAATTATTTTAACTCGACCATTCTGGTGAGGAAAGAGATTTACACACACACATGCAGACACAAACACACATACACATGCATACATACACAGGCACACATACAAACACTCATACACAGATAAATATGTGCACACATGCACACACACACACACACAGACAGACAGACAGAGACAGACAGAGAGAAAAAGTTCAAAGATGTGCAAACTCTTTTGACAACAAAAGTTTTCTCTCTATGAATAAAAGGCCAGCTGCATGGTGTTTGCATGCAAGTGTAACATATGCAAAGAAATGATGTGAGCATGCTTCAATAAATATGTGATGTTAATGTACATAGCTGGCAAAGCATGGATGAGTTTAGAGAAAAACTGGGTATAAGAGGAATCAAATGGAGTGTACAGGAGAGAAGATTGAACTGGTATGGACATGTGATACATACAGAGGGTGATTGTTGGCTGTAGAAGTGTCACATGTTGTCAATGGAAAGAAGAACTAGGTAGCAGTAGGGAGAGAGAATCTCTAAACACTGATCCTTATAGAAGTGATGATGAAGGAGCACAACTAGTAGAGGTAAACTGTGCTGGAAAAGACTTCTCCAACCCATGCAAGTATGGAAAAATGAACAAAAATGATGCTTATGAGGATGATATATATATATCAAGGGGAGAAAAAGAGAGAGTCTGTGGTGGTGAAACCAAGGAGACAACAAATCATGGGAGTATTCAATGCATGAGGAGTTGCATGGTGGGTGTATATATATATATATATATATATATATACACACCACTACATATCCTCACATCTCTCTATCTATCTAATATATATATATACATATATACATATATATATATGTGAAATATAAAATTAGTAAACACACATACACACACAAACATACATATATGTATATAGCTGCACTCAGATTTAAACTGATGACTATGTTGTCAGAAGTACAGTACATTAACCTCACATCCAATTTACTTTAAAATAATTATATTTCCCTTGCCTTTTTTTTTTTTACAAGTTTGTTGCTTTCTAGTTTTAGCATTCTTTCTCCTTTCATTGTTTCTTCATTTATTTATTTATTTAATTACTAATTTTCTAATTATTTTTTTATGTTTTCATTCTAAATTTATTCATGCTATTCTATTAATATTCTCTTTCAAATATTACTCCCATTGTTAATATTGCTATTTTATTATTGTTATTGTTTTGGTTGTTGTTGTAATATTTTAGTCTCTTAAGAATTCTTCCTATTTTCCTTTTTTGTTTGTTTGCTTATATTTTAATATTATTGTTTCCACCTGATTCCTGTAAATTGTAATAGCATGAATAAATGATAGGAGCTCTTAATTCGCTGGATAATCTACTACTGCTGCTGCTGGTGCTGTTACTTAAGTATTTTATCTGAAATTATTGATGTCAGTGGAGAGCATATATTTCCCTAGTTCACAGCTGCTGACATCCCACTGTAATGGATACATCATATATATATATATATATATACATTATATATATATATATTTTATATATATATATATGTGTGAGTGTGTATGTATGTGTACATGTTCTACGCCTTTTGTTTCTGATGACAAGTGCTCCAGTGGACTCAATCAATGGAAATGTCTGCTACAGACAGATGTAACATTGATATAGTTCTCAGAGAGATTCAGTGTGTCATAATGTGTGACAGTAACAAGGCTTCCTCCTTGAACTATTGGTACACATCATTTTGCCTGCTGAGTCAGTGTGAAATAAAGTTTCCTTGCTCAAGAACACAATACACTGCTCAGGCCAAGAATCAAACTCACAACTTTTCAGTTGTGAGCCCAGCACCCTAACCGCTAAATGACATGCTTTTTACCTACCTATACACACACAATATATATATATATATACAAGGTGTCCTCCAAAAATGTATACACACTTTGATTACCTGTACAGGCACTATTTATTAGAATGCTGTTGAAGTGTGTATACAATTTTTGGGACACCCTGTGTATATATATATATATATAAGTTCTTTTGTTGACAGACAAAAGTTGGGAGTGTTAAGAGATTTTGGGTGGCATCAACAGCTGGCTGCATGTCTGCAATTAAACCATCCAAGTCTTCTGACCACAAAAATGGTGAATGCCATGCAAACACACACATACATACACACCCCAATAAATCCAGCATTGCTACAACGCCCCTTGTTTTGTTACTGAAACTAGCT
>OZ024753.1:1784206-1826706 GCA_964016885.1 Eledone cirrhosa | reverse complement strand
TTATATATATATATATATATATATATATATATATATATATATATGATATATTGAGTACTACTAATGCAGTAGAGATAATTTAGATTCAGTTCACAAAAACACTATAAATAATAGAAAAATATTCATATTAACCATCACACAGTTTTGGTAAAGAAAAAAAATTTATGAAATCATCTTTTACAAGAATTTCCTGTTATCAAGATTTGTCCTTGTCATTGATGAATCAACTTTTCTTCTAACTAGTTTTCATGTTTTCAACTCTATCACAATTAGTATATTTGTAACTATCAATGTATGTAAAGTAATAGAGAATGGGTTGCTTTCCAACAAAGAAGCAAAGTTGTTTCATTGGAATTTCGACATCTACAAAGTAGTCATGTATGTATGTATAATAGATTGCCTTTCATTATATATATTCAATCTTTCTGCACTCTGAGTTCAAATCCCACCCTGGCGTCTCAATGGCCTCCATGCCGGCAGGCCTAATGTCACAAGTAAGACAAATCATAAAAGGATTGCCAACTACTAGAAAGTACTGGGTGGAGTGGCAGATGGAGCAATATATACTTGAAGGATGATATATATATATATATATATATATATATATATATATATATATATATATACACACATATATATACATACAGAGAGAAAACAGTCGACAATTGTTTCAGAATTATTATTCTTTATCAAAATTGTAAATTCTCTCATCACTGCTACCCACTGGAGCTGTTGAGAATACATAGTATCCTCAAAGTTATACATTGGCTGATTAGCCTAATTTGTATACTGAGCAATTTTATGGCCAGCTTTGTATGTATATATATGTCTGTGTATGTTTGTATGTGTCTCTGTATGTGTATGTGCGTGGCATATAGGAGGGTGTGTGTGGTGTGACAGTAACTAGGAAAGCACTAAACATTGGTAACATTGTTTTTATTATTATCATTCATTATAATGTTAAATATGCGATGCAATAAGTATTTGGATTAGAGCCAGGAGTTGTATATGTTGTAGTTCAACCATGTATTTATCAATTTATTCATTAAATGATCGATTTCCAAAATTTTCATTTTGTAGTTTTGTAAAAAAAATGTTATTTATAACATAAAATGTTTGAAAAAAATAAATAAAATGAAAACAAAATAAAATTGCTTTATTATAATTTTATTCTTTTTATTCTGGTGTGATTTATGTGGTCATTACACTTTGCAATATACTCTTTTTGAAACTGAAGTCAATTACAAGGGTTGGCTAAAAATTCATTGGCTGACTGTGAAGGAGTGATGTCAGAGCTGTGAAATCTCCTTATTAATAACTGTAATGTTTCTTTCCAGGGATTATGTTGAAAAATAAACCTCATTTGGTCATTCCATGAGAGTATCTTGGTCAGCCTATGAACCTTGTATAATTACTGCTGAATATAATGTAGTAAGAAGCTCCAGCATAACGATTAGGATAAATTATTTCTAGCATAAGCACCAAACAACTTTAATATTGCAATTGTGAGTTTTATATCGAATAATAATTATATTTGATTTGTTTGCAAGCAAACAGCCTCATAGAACTATGTGGTTTAGATGACTATTGTCATCCTTTTGTTCTAGAGGTGGTAGAGAGAAATGTTAACAGGTGCCGCTGTGACTTCACTAAGAGTTATGGTTACATACATACATAATGAATGTATGTATAATACATACATTCATTATGTTTTATAATTGCAACAACATTTTTAGCTATGCTTGCTTAAACAAACCCCATTTGAAAAAGCTAAAACAATATATATTGACAAAATTTGCATTCATGACCATGCAAAACTTCTTTAAGCCAAACATTCCATAGCAATTATAATTATACAACATAATAAAGCTATAATGTATGTTTAAAAACAAAACAAAACTGAATGATATAAATATATAGGAACTGAATAAACAAAAGCCATACTAGAATGTACATACATACCTCCTTACATACATACATGAATGTACACACACACACACATATATGATGGATTGATGGTCATTAGAACATAGGATAAAGTATTTTGAGATATTTGATGATGAGGTTCTCTGCACTCTGAGTTCTAAAGCCATTGAAGTTAATTTTGTCTTTCATCATTTCAAGGTTGATAAAATAAAGTCCAGTCCAGTACTGAGGTCAATTCTTCTATTCTTCTTTCCTTCTATTATTTCCCAGGAAAGAGTCAGATGTGTTTAGACTTGGGGGTGAATGGACTGCACCAGATTTAAATGCCCAAGACACTGTATGTCATGATAGCAGCTCTACAAAACCATCATGAGTTCAGGGTCCTCCAGATATACATCTGGGCTTTCCTGATGATTTCCTTCGAATGAAAGTTCTAGACCTGTAGAAGCCATTTCTATATTAAATTTTATATATATATATATATATATATAATGCTGTAAATAGAGTAAATGACAGAATGATTACACTTAGATTTGTATGAATTAGAGCAACCATGACAATTATATCTGCATATGCACCTCAACCAGGACTGCCAGAAGTACTAAAAGACAGCTTCTATGAGTCCCTAAAGCTCAATACCACCCAAATAAACAACAGTGACCTGATATTCGTTGCAGGTGACTTTAATGGGTTTGTTGAATAACACTGCAAAGGTTTTGATGGGATCCATGGGAGTTACGAGTTCGGTGCTAGAAACAAGGACGGTTTCAGACTCCTGGAATTCTGTCGTATATATGTAACATGAACTTCAAAAAATGAGGCAACCATAGATCAGAGAGACCAAGATTACAGAGTGACTGTTGTGAACACACAGTCCCTCACCTGCCAACATAACTTAGTAAGTTAGCGACCTTATAGTCAGGGTTAAAAGAATCTGATAACAGGGGACAACCTGGAAGAGAAGAATATGGAAGTTAAAAGACCCATCAACCAGTAACAAATTTAGAAGTTGATTAACGCCTTTGACAGTAAGGAAAAGCAAATAGAGACATACAATATAGAGAAGCGGTGGGAGTTACTGCAAGATAACCAACTGAAGGCAACAAATGAAATCTGTGATTGGAGTAAGTCTCTAGGGATATGGAGAGTGACTTGGTGGTGGAATAGTAAGGTAGATGAGGTAATTAAGGCCAAAGGACAGGCTTGGAAGGAATGGCCAAACGGGGGTAGTTGAGAAGTCTACCAGAATTCTAGGAGAGAAGATAGGTGACAAGTATATCTTGCAAGAAAGGAAGCAGAAAACAAACAATTTAAGCATGTTTTGCAGCGTGAGGATCAAAGAGGATCAAAAGCATGGAGTGTTCAGGATCACAAGACAGTGTGTCAGGGAAAACTGTGATGTTAGTGGAGAGAAGTGTGTTTGAAATGACTATGGCGAACTTGCTCTCACTGATGCTGAAAAGAAGATAGCATGGAAGTGCCACTATGAAAGATTACTGAATGAGAATACCATAGACTCCTGCATTGTGAACTAAGTAATACAAAATTATGTCATACTCAATAACTGGCATAGCATCATCATTGTCAACTGCTACAAGAGTAAAAGTAATGCTCTAGACAGAAAATAATAGAGGCATTAAGTTGGTTGACCAGATTATGAAGGTCACAGAAAGAGTTATAGCACTGCTGATTAGAGAATGAGTTAACCTACATGAGATTCGGTTTAAATTTGTACTTGGTACAAATTGCCATCTTCCTTATAAAAAGAAGTACCTAGCTAAAGGTAAATGCCTTTACTTGGCTTTTGTGGACCTGGAGAAAGCTTTTGACAGAGTCCCCCGTTCCATTATCTGGTAGGCTCTTAGAAAACAAAGAGAAGACAAGTGGCTTGTGAGGACAGTACAAGCCATGTATGAATGTCAGCAAGGTCAAAATTAACAATGACTATAGTGAAGAATTTAGTGTGCAGGTTGGTGTCCACCAGGACTCCTGTTTATTATTATCCTGCAGGCTATAACGGAGGAGTCTAAGACTGGTTGCCCATGAGAACTCTGTATGCAGATGACCTAACCCTTATAGCTGAAATTCACAACCTGGAAGCATGGCTTAGAATCAACGGTCTTAATGCCAACTTGGCAAAGATTAAAGGCCTAGTACGTAGAAAGGAAAGACGCCACCTGGGGAAGAAGCCCAGTGATATTGAGTGGCTGTTGCAGCGGGTATCGCTGACCAGTCTCTGCGGCAATGCTTTCGCTATTTTGTCCGCGGTGTGCGGCTGAACCATACCACTCAGACTGGAGTAAAGAGTCTGTCGTTCCATTCTCTTTCTTTCGTTACTTAATTTTTTTTTTCTTTTCCCTCTTTTTCTTTTTCGTTTGCAATAAACAAATAAATCATAAATCTGCTCTGAAAAAAAGAAAAAGAAAATGACAAAGTAAACATCTTGCGTCTTATATCGTTCACAAGACTTGAGTCGTCAACAGTAAATGGTAGAATATATTTGCGCAAGGTGTCGCACAGTGGGATTAGACCAAATGTCGAAACTATATCACAAGATCGATTTTCCTGAGCCTACCTATTTATAATAATAAATAGCTTGTCCGAATTCACCGTCATTCGTATGTTTGCTAGTATAAATAAGAAACAACAGGTGATAACATACATTTCACTAAACAAGAAATATATGAAGAGAGCTAATTGTTAAGGGAAGTAACTCTAAATGACTATTTTTTTTATCTTAAAGTATTGTTTTCCTTTCACTTCTCTTTGAACGATGATTCTCCCAATGGTAGTTATGGAAGTGATGGGAGAAAAATAGTACTTACCTAACTATATATATATATATATATAGTAACAACTAAAGAAATTGCCAAGTTCAGTGTAAATTTAACGAAATGGCCGATGTTAAACCAACAGCTAATTCATCAAATAATGCATTTGTTTGTCTTAATTCGAAATCATCAAAAGACATGCTAGCACCTGGATTTACAATACCTACTGAACAGATTCCAGGAGTACCAGATTTCGGGTGGAGGGTACCTCTCAGTTATACCTGTCAGATGAAATGTAAAGCCTTCTTTACTCCCCGCATCAAACAAATACCTAGTTACATTGGATTAGGAATTAGGTAAGAAATTCACCCGTTTTATTTATTTATTTATTATTTATTTACTTATTTATTGCTGTATCGATTTACCGCAGTTTAAAACGATCAGGTCTAGTGAAATTCCGAGTAATATCAAACACTGAATATAATCTCGTCGCATTCACCGGTTTAATTTCGGAAGCTTTGTTCGTGTATTTATTTACACATGCCGAGGAAAGAGACCGAAGCCGACAAATTATTTTTGTTTCCTTATTTCGAGTTCTAACGTCAACGTAACACGGAAGTTCTCGCTAGTAAAAACTATCCTGTGCTGCTCGCACAAACTAACACACACTGTTGGATAACCAAAGATGTGGGTTCGACTCCCATGTACGTCAATACTCACCTTTTTCCATTTCTCTGAGGGTTCTAAACCCTACTGTCAGGCTAAAATTTCTTTAGTCAAAAATACGGTGAAAGCTTCTATTTCTAATTTCAAACTTGCTCACTGTTTCAAAACATACTTACTTGTCATATATATATATATATATATATATATATATATATATATATATATATATATATAAAACGAAGGAGGTGTGGTAAGGAACCAGATGGACCATAACACACGAGAGTACTCAATACTTAGGGTAGTAGAGTGGGTAATAGGAAAATGTTTAACCCCGACGGCAGAGCCGTCGAAACGGCTTGAGCTCTGCCGTCGGGGTTAAACATTTTCATATATATATATATATATTAAAAATAGATATAGAAAATATAGTCTAATATTAGGGCATATGAACCCCACAACGGAACAAAAAATCGAAGCCACACCTCTTATTTTCAGGATAGTGTTGGTGTAATCGGTCTAGCATAATTATTGTATAAATAAAGGGTGTGGGTTCGATCTATATATGTATGTATTTTCAATCGCCACCGTATCATAGATCACATTGTGTGTGTGTACATATATATATGTGTGTGTATGTCTGTGTGTGTATATATGTGTGTATGTATGTGTGTGTATATATATATGTGTGTGTATATATATATATATATATATATATGTATATATTTATATGTACGTATACAAGAGAGGTTCTTAGAGAAAAATAAGCCACTATACTTAGGCTTTGTTGACCTAGCTTCACGGCACAGGCATTGCTTTATATCTGCAGATCTCTCTGCACTTGTCGTCACATGGTACCATGGGCCCAGCACTATGTGTCAATAATTGTCACAGGTGTAGTGTTTGTTCCAGAGTTTTCAAGTCGCTGGCTGGACTAAAAAGTCACACCCGTTCGGCGCATCGGTAGGGGTTCTCCTATATGGATATAAAGTAGTGGCCGTACTCGAAAACGAGTTGGCAGCCACCATATATGTATGTATATATATATATATATATATATATATATATATATATATATACACGTTATCATGTATATATATCTATATATGTGTGTATATATATATATATATATATGTATATATATATATATATATATATGTATGTATATATATACGTAATCATGTATATATGTGTGTATATGTATATGTCAGGTCACCAGTTGGTGCTACTGGTAACATGTATTCCAGTACAACCTGTCTCATGGTCGGGTCGTTGGCGACTAAACTGGCAACCCCACCAAGGTTTCTTGGTGAGGAGGGTGACTTTGGACATCCTGCAGGACTAAAAACAAAACCTGTCAAAGGGCAAAGGAGCTCTTAAGAGTCAATGGCCATCCAAAATCACCGGGAGAGATGACCCCTTAGCCTTTGTCAAGGCAGAATTCTAGGAGAAGGAAAACTCTGATATAACACCTGCAACTCTGATGGTATCCAATGATGTTGACTTGTTCTTCTTTTTGGTAAATATCATCTTGGTTAAGAGAGTGGGACTGGCTTTGTGCAGTGCCTTTGCTCACTATAAAAGCTTCACAGCACAGGCATTGCTTTATATCTGGAGATCTCTCTGCACTTATCGTCACATGGTACCATGGGCCCAGCACTATGTGTCAATAATTGTCACAAGTGTAGTGTTTGTACCAGAGTTTTCAAGTCGCTGGCTGGACTAAAAAGTCACAGTCGTTCAGCGCATCGGTAGGGGTTCTCCTACATGGATATAAAGTAGTGGCCGTACTCGAAAACGAGTTGGCAGCCACCATGTATATATATATATATGTATGTATATATATATATGTGTGTATATATATATATATGTATGTATATATATATATATGTGTATATATATATATATATATGTATGTATATATATATGTATGTATATATATAAGTATGTAAATATATATGTATGTAAATATATATATATGTGTGTGTGTGTGTATGTATATATATATATATATAACGAAGGAAATGTGGTAAGGAACCAGGTGGACCATAACACACCAAAGTACTCAATACTTAGGGTAGTAGAGTGGGTAATAGGAACGAGTAGGACCCCGACGGCTGAGCTCAAGCCGTTTCGACGGCTAATTCTGGACTAAAATTTTAGTCCAGAATTAGCCGTCGGGGTCCTACTCGTTCCTATATATATATATATATATGTATGAGTTGCCACCCAAAAAAACTATTGGGACAACAACAAAAAAAGAATAATTAAAAAAAATCTAGTGTTTTTTTAAATTTTATTTTTCATATAGATATTGCAAACTGTGGATGAGAAAGCACAAAGAAGGTAAAAGACCATTCATAGACCATATGAATGCTCTCACTTACCAACCAATATATGGTGAGTTTGCTATTTTTGTTCTTCTGTTTTACTGTGAGTTTTGTTAATGAGAGAAGAAAGCTAGTATTAACCCTTTAGCATTTGCATTACTATATATTTAGTATTGAATTTTTGTGGTAAAGGCTTTATCTTATATAATTATCTCATGTTGATATTATTTATTTTGAGAACAATACCTTAACATTAGTATGAGTTTAACATTAGTTTGAATGCTAAAGGGTTAAGCATTCTAGCAAGTTGCTATAAAAACTGATGTTTGAAAGATATTGATATATTAACTCATAACATCTTGTACAAAATGGCTCTAGGACAGTGTCATATTAGAAACTAGTCTTTAGTTTACTGTAAATGTTCACATCGATCTGTCCAGATGTATAAAAATTCTGGAGCAGTGTCAGGTGATTTCATATCAAAAGAGTCAGCCTTTTTTGTAATATCTGTTGAAAGCTGCATTTTATACTATATGACTCTTTATTAATCATCAACATCATCTTCATCATCACCATCCTCATCATCTTCATCTTAAGCCTTAATATCTTCATCATAATCATCATTGTTTCTTTCTCAAGTATGAACTGATGCCAATATCAACTAAGTTCAGTGCCTTTTTATGATTATCAATTAATCTCATGTTTGTTTTTACTGAATGTTTGTTTTTATGAATATTTAGTATTTTTATGAATGTAGTAGACTATTTGTCACAGTACCAATTAAACAATGGCATATATTGTATTTCCATTGACAAAGGCTATTATCCAGAAAATCTTGAAGTTACTTCCCTTACCTACTTGGCACATTAATTCTATTTATTGAAATGGTTCTTTTCCTCTTCTTCCTTGCCAACTTATTCCTGAGAGGGTTAAACACTGCTTCCAGCGGGTCCTGTCAGAAGTAGCTGTTTCCATCTAATCCAGCTGGATCCCTAAGTGAGGCCAGCAAGCTCATGGATGTTATACAACCATCTTACTTGTGGTCTACCCCTGGGTCTCCTGCCAGTTGGTTTTGTCCATAAAATCTGTCCAGTAATTCTTTCTTGAGACATTTTCACCAAATGCCCATAGTATCGGAGCTGTGTTCTCTCAGTTCAGAGAAGTAGCTTTTCTACCTTGAGCGACTCTCTGATCTTTGTGCTATGCACTCTATCGAGTAACGTTACTCCAAAGACCCTTCAGTTGCTTGTATTTGCGATCATATTGTTTTGGTTATTACTCAAGATTTATGACCTTAGGTAAGGGTTGGCACGAATACCAAATTGAAGATAGCAAATTTGGTTTTTACACCTACCTCCCTTCTGATTACCTATTGCTGAAGCTGGCACATTATTGCACCAGCTCCTGCAATTCATGCACTTAATTCAGCCTCCTGCCTTCCATCAGTTGTGAACACAGCCCTGAGATACTTGAATTTCTTCACCTGCTTCACTTGAACTCCACTCACATGTAAAGTGCACTGCATAGGCTTCCTTGGGAGGACGAGCATCTCAGACTTCACAGCACTGATGTTCATTCCAGCTGTGTAACACTCAACATCAAACCTATCAAGTGCATGTCGGAGTAATATCATGTCATCAGCAAATTCCAGCTGACAGATCTTACACCTGCAAATTGTGCATGTCACTCCAGTTCATGCAGATTATGAACAAGAGAGGTGAGAGTACACACAAACCCTTGGCGGAGTCTGACACCCACATTGAATGGTTTTGATTTAGCATTATTTATCTGAACACAAATACTATTTGTATAGAGACATCAAGGTAACATGAAGCTGTCCATCAATCCCATACTCCTACAGAACCTGCCACTGCATGTCCTGTGGAATGCAGTTGTATGCTTTTTCAAGGTCTAAAAAGCAAGAATACACCTCTTGGCAGTACTCCCATGTTTATTGAAATAGTTCTTTCAAAAAACCCTTTACTGTGCTTTTTACATTTCAGGTGCTCCTATTGGTGGTATTGGTTGTGGCACAATAGGTAGGGGCTACCAAGGAGAGTTCTGCCGATTTCAGCTTGTACCAGGATGTTATGATCACACAACAGTATTTGCTGATCAGGTATTTATTACAATAATTACACATTGCTTGTTTCATTCTTTTACTTCCACACATCACATATATTTGATCCTGAAGACTACAAGTATTTTGTTGATTTCTATAGTTCATTTTTTCATGTTACCATAGGTAAAATGGCTCTACCAGGCTACATATCACCACTTAATTTGAACTTTCATGTTCTTTTCTGTGTCACAATCTCATACCATCTGCTTCTATGGTTATTTTACACCTATATAATACATGGCACTTTCACTGAACACTCATTGCATTCATCATTATCATCTTTTAACCCTTTAGCATTTAAACCAGCCATATCTGGCCAGAATTATCTTACCTTTTTCTGTTGAAACCGGCTGTAACCAGCCTCTTATATTGATGTTAAGTATTGTTCTCAAAATAAATAATATCAAATCTCATAAATTCAATATTATGTGAGGTAAAGCCTTTACCGTAAAAATATAATAGTAAATATAGAGTAATGTAAATACTAAAGGGTTAAGACAATGTTTTACAGACAGATGCCATTCCTGACACTAACCTTTTTAGTCACTTCTTAGAATAGGGGTAAATACGGTGCACCTATTCTCAACTGGATACCCTGCATGTCCATATCACTGCAGTTGTTTCTTATACACACTGCTCAGCCTTTATCCTTTGCCATTCATGCATGTTAGAATCCCCTTCGGTCATGAAAAACCATGGGTTTTGTACCAAAAGTTTTCCTTGCAAGGCAGAAAGTTTGGGCATGTCAGTCTCCCCATTATATACTAGCAATGTTGTGCAAGTGAAAGACAATGACTGATACAGCTCGACACCTATGATGTCGCAACTCATTTCTACAGCTGAGTGAACTGGAGTAATGTGAAATAAAGTGTCTTACTCAAGGACACAACAGACCGCTCGGTCCGGGAATCAAACTCAGAACCTGATGATTGTAAGCCCAACACTCTAACCACTAAGCCATGCACATTTCATGCATATTAACTTTACATATTCAACATACACTGTTCACTTCATTTCTCTTCTGGTCCATAAATCTTTAGTATTTAATGCTCAGCTTTCATTACCACACCTCTTGCACATGCCCATGCAGTTATTTATCGATTAAATTCCTTACTGACCTAATTACCAACCCTAACTTTACTAATAGCAGCACTATTGTACATAGCTTGTACAGCTACCTCACACCATTCATCTACACCTAATTTCATTTGAGATATCAATAAACCCAGACAAGGTTAAATACAGTTGCTAGTTAACATATAAGTTAATCCCTACCACTCTTCAGTCTTCTTTTGTTTTTATAATACTGTAATAGACTTTGAAAGATTGTTTAAATAAAATACATTTTATTTTATTTTAATTCTTTTCTTCTATTATTATTTTGTGTCTGTTATCTGCTAATCATTGAATAATTTTAATTTTTTAACTATCTATATGCATGTATATTTTTTCTCTTTCCACTTAGATAAAGCAGATTAACCCTTTAGCATTTACATTACTCTATATTTACTATTGTATTTCCATGGTAAACACTATCTCACATAATATTGAATCTATGAGATTTTGATATTATTTATTTACCTTATCATAAGTATGAACAGCCGGTTATGGCTGGTTTGAACAGAAGGAGGTGAGAGAAATCTGGGCGGATATGGCTGGTTTAAATGCTAAAGGGTTAATTAATGTTGTGTTTGAGTCCTTTAACTTGAAATTGTGCCTGACTTGGGCTAGCCTATTAGTTGAATAGTCAATTATTTGTATATCATAGCTAATTTTTCACAGTGTCCCAAACACTGATACCTCCACATGTTTGTGGAATGCTCAGCCACTTGTATGTTAATTTCATGCACAAGTTTTTCTATTAATTGAATAACTAGAACACTCATAAAATCCAAAGGAGGTCAATTCCATCATAGGTTTAACTGGTCTCATGAGGTTGTATTTCATAGGTTTCTTGTATATTTTCATGCTACATGCCTCAGTTTTACCATGTCACTGTTTATCTGGTGACTAGAGGCAGGATTTGAACTCAGAATACCACAGAGCTGGAACAAACACCACAATGTCTTGTCTAATGCTCTACTATTTCATTATTCCATCATCATCATCATCATCATCATCATGGACTGGTATTATGTTTATGAATCTCTAATTTGAATTCTGAATGCAAACAACCAGATCAAATATTGCAATGTATTTCACCCACTGCTTTGCTAATTTGCTACATTTTAAAATAATATTCTGGCTTTAAAAAATAATTATCACACCTTAACTGATTTTAAAAGCTAGAGTAAAACAAAATACAGCTAATTAAAATTTATGAAACCACTCAGTCTAAAATTGCATTACATAACAAAAAACACCAACGACAAGATCATAATAAAATATCTAAAATGTTTAAATAAACTAACCCCCTTTCCCCTCCAAAAAAAATTAAAACACTCACTGAATATACAAGCTGCCAGATTTCATGCATGACGTGAATTATTTGTTAATAATATCAGGTGGTAATTAGTTGGCTAACAATCCTGAAGCTGTTTATTTTATCTATAATTCACAGCACCTGCCACAATATCAGGCACAATGGAGTTTAAGCAAAGAATTATCGAGCCCTCTTTGGATTTTAGTCTTCAAATTTATTATTATTACTATATATATATATATGTATATATATATATATATATATTAGTGGTTAGAGCATTGGCCTTGCAATCGAAAGGTTGTGAGTTCAATTCTCAGACTGGGTGATGTGTTGTTTCCTTGAGCAAGACACTTTATTTCACATTGCTCCAGTTTACTCAGCTGTAGAAATGAGATGATAGGACTGGAGTCCTATCATTCCACTGCAAAGTGGTCGTGGAGGTGCCACGGAAAAAAAGCACCCAGCACTCACTGTAAATGAGGTTGGTGTTAGGAAGGGCATCCAACTGTAGAAATCAAGCCAGAATCAGTTGCCGTTCCACCCTTGCAAGCAGGGAAAAATGGACGTAAAATGATGATATATATATACATATATATATATATATATATATATATATATATATATATATATATACACATACACATATATTTTTACATATATATACATATATATATATATATCCAAAATTTAAATTAAATTAAGGGTGTCATGTCAGAGAGACATGCGCCATATCCACTGAATATTCCAATGAATAGATCCGAGCATTTTATATCAACTAGAAATTGATTGACAAACGACAGTAGCCAACACGTGATAATAGTTAGTCACAGATTTGAATTTGATGTGTAAACACAGATAGTTAAGTCTTCTTCCTTGTTGAAAATCCAGGATTTGGCTACTGTTGTTTACCAATCGATTAATTGGTGAAATATATTTCTTTAATGAAATATATACAAAGAAGATTAATCAATTTATAAGGTATCTATTTTTGAAGTTCTAGTTAAACTTTAATTAGTTACCCACATAGCTGTGTGTGCTTACACACTTTTACAGATTATCCCCTGTGATTGTTTCATATGTTTATTTTAGATATATATATATGTCAATCAATTTCTAGTTGATATAAAATGCTCGGATCTATTCATTGGAATCTTGGAGCATATTTTACAGTGGGAATGGCGAATGTCTCTCTGATATGACACCCTTAATTTAATTTAAATTTTGGATATATATATGTATATATATATATATATATATATATATATATGTGTAAAAATATATGTATATATATATATATATATATATATATATATATATATATTATATATATTAGTAGTACTGATTAAAGTTTAAGCAAATAATTTCTGCTTACACCCTATTATGGGATCTTCTGATCTACCTTCACGACTCTGTACACACACACATACACACACCATTGCAACTTCCATTTCTTTATTCCTTATGTTACAGTTCGTTGTCTGCATTCAAAAGAAAAATAAGACTGTATTTCAACAAGTAATGTCTGTGAAGAAACCTGAAAATAAAAGTTTAAATTCCTGGAAATGGAACCTGGATGCAGACCATGCAACATACCATGCCCTTTATCCTCACTCTTGGACAGTATATAATATTCCTGAACATAATGTTCGGCTGACATGCCGCCAAGTTTCACCAATCTATCCCCATGAATATCAAGTAAGTTGTAGTTACTGTTGTTATTTAACCCAAAAGTCTAAAGTCTGTATCAAGCCAGAAGGTTCATTAGGCCAGTATTTATCCCGGTTTTGTGGCAAGGAGTAATTCAGAGTACAAGACTCAACTATGGATATGACGCCAGTCCAACGCAGAGTTAACACTAAGTATTACTGGTACTCATTTTCAGCTGAGTATACTGCAGCAACATGAAATGAAGTATTTTAACCCAAGGGCAACCTTAATCAATAGACTTGTGGCCTTTCCTTCATTTTTTGCTTTTACAGGCAGTGTATCTAAGGCTATTTTATAGTATCATCTAATGTTCAGATTGAACTTGCAAGTCTTTTTATTGTAAATCATATTACAAAACTCTTATTTCAATTTGGCAAGGTCTTTATAATATCGTTTATATTAGCCTGTTTACTGTAACCCATTGAGCCAATGATGCACTATCTAAAGATTTTGTATTGTTATTGTTGTTGTTTAGACTCAGACCGGCCTTCATTAACTTGGTCTATGATCAAAAGCATTTCAGCCAACATCATATTATTTTGTTTCCTTTAAGTGCAGAGAACTGAAGACCTTCATCATCATCATCATCATCATTTTTACATCCGTTTTTCCACACTTGCATAGGTTGGATGGGTCCTTTTCAGCACAGCATCTCTCCACTCACCACATTTCTTCATCGTCTCCTCTGTGAGTCTCAGCAATTTGAGATCAGCTCTCACCACCTCTATCCTGGTCTTTCTTGCTGCTTAATAATCAGAATGTTAGTTATACTACTAAATTCTTGATTATTTTTTTTAATTATTCAAAAGTCATAGTCAATGTCTTTCATTTTAATTATGGTAACACAATTCACTTGACTTCTACACATGTAGGATACTAGTCTTCCCTGTGCAGTGTTTATATGGACAGCTGAGAATCTTGGGGATGAAGATCTGGACATTAGCATTATGTTTACCTTTAAAAATGGTCGTGGTGTGAAGGAAGATAGAGCAGGTGGCTGCTGGAATGAGTATTTCCATATATCCAATGATTCACCTGCAGAACCTGTATCTGGTGTTCAGATTCACCAGTCCTTTGAGAGTATGCCATGTGTCTATGGTGTAGCTGTCAAACATAAGGTAAGCACTTTTCCTTTTCTAAATTTTTATTGTCTTTCTTTTCTTCTTTCTTCCATTTTCTCCTCTTTTTTTCTTTCATTCTCATTTTTGTTTCCCTTTTTATTGTGGGTGGGTGGGTGGGGTGGGGTTTCTAAATGTTGACCAGAAATTGAACCCAGATTGCTGAGTATGTGTGCCAGTTGTGTTCCCTTATTATTACTGTTTCATGAATGATATGTTCTGGGTAGAATACTTGATGCTGTTAGATTGTACTTTTCAAGAATGTCTTATTAATGCAGTTTCATGTGGTACAGGACATTCAGACCATTTTTTCGATGCTGGCATGTGTTTGGACAGGATGATTTGAAATAATATTTTACAGCCACATTCCCTTCCTGGTGCCAACCGCTTTAGTCACCTCCTACAACACAGAGATACAATGTACCTATTCTAAAAACTGGGATACATTTAGTGTAAGAGTTAAAAGAAAAAAAATATTTTTATGTTATATTTGGGGAGAGTCATGTTCTAATATTGCCAGAAAAATATAGTAAAATACACTTACTGTTTGGTTTCATTTTTGCGTCAGTATATCTTTATATTTCTATAAATAATTTAGCTGGTAATCAATGTTTATCATTGATTGACCAACAGTTAAAAATATAAATATAGTTTCTCCGAGTTCTTTTATCACACATATCTGTGAAATCATCATTTTTGGTTATTTCAATATTTTACTGCATTTCTTTGTCTTGTTTTTTCTTACTTTCTGCCCTCATTCTTCACTTCATTATCTTTACTCTTTTCAGCCTGATCTCTTAGCCAGCCATTGTGTATATTTTGATCCCTGTGGTTCTGGAGAAGACATTTGGAAAGATCTCCATGAAGACGGTTTCCTCACCAAAAGTGGTAAATACAAAGTATATACTACTTTTTTTCATTTTTAGTGATGTTTACACTTTATCTTATTGCTATTCATTTAATTAATGAGCCTAGCCTGATTGATGATATTGTTCCATGAGTTGTGCAGTGTTAGTGTGCATCAGTGACAGTGGGAATAGAAGAAAGAGCAATGATAGAAAATAGATAAGAATGGTGGTTGAGGGGTGACAGAGGAGAGAAAAAATGTAGGATGTAATAGAAGAGAAAGGCAGTGAAGAGTTGGGGGGGGGGGGAGTGGCATATGAACAATGTCAAAATTTGTTATATTACTAAATTTATCAAAATTCTTAAATATTTTCAAAATTATAGGCAGTGTTATATTTGTTTTCTCTGCAGCAGGACTTTGACTATTGAAGTTTTATTTATTATCTTGCAGAAGCTGACCTTGAAAGTAAAAGTCAACCAACCAGAAAAAACACTGAATGTGCAGTAGCTGTATGCTGCAAGTGTACAGTTGCAGCGGGTTCTACTTCTAAGCAAATGGAATTCTCGCTTTGCTGGGACATGCCAAATATTCATTTCAAATCAAAGGAACAGAATTATCGAAGGTAAATAACACACTACTTTCTATGGAAGTATCAAAAACATGCTTTCCATTTTGGAAAAATATTTATATAGAAATACAACACAAAGTTAATATAAAGAATGATGTATTCATGCACAGAGATGCTATAGTATAGCTTATAATGATGTATTCATGCACAGAGATGCTATAGTATAGCTTATAATGATGTATTCATGCACAGAGATGCTATAGTATAGCTTATAATGATGTATTCATGCACAGAGATGCTATAGTATAGCTTATAATGATGTATTCATGCACAGAGATGTCACAGTATAACTTATAATGATGTAGTCATGTATAGAGATGCTATAAAATAGCCTTTAATGATGTACTCATGTACATCACTATAAGCTATAGAATAACTTATAGTGATGTAGTCATGTATAGAGATGCTCTAGAATAGCTTATAGTGATGTACTCATACACAGGGATGCTATATAATCACTTATAAAATAGGGCAGAGATCCTAAAAAGATGGAAAACAAAGTTGCCTTTGGCTGCTGGCAACTTCTTTTTCTGTCTTTTAAGGATCTCTGCCCTATTTTATAAGCTATTCTATAGCATCTATGTGCATGAGCACATTATTCTTTATATTCTCAACAATTAAAATCCAAGAGATTGGCTACATATCTTCTTTGACAACACAAAGTATTAATTTTTGTTTTTTTACCTTTACTTTGAAGACGTTACACTCGCTGGTTTGGCCACAAAGCCCAAGCTGCACCTCAGATCTGTAGTTATGCCCTAAATAACTATAAAACATGGGAACAGAAGATTGAAGAATGGCAGAATACTGTCCTACAGAACAAGTAGGTATATATATTTTATGTATGATGAACTGTCTCATCAAGAACAACATACGAGTGACCAGTTGTTTAATTAACTGAGCCACCTACTCATTGAATTAGCATATATATGGCTGAGTATTCCACACACATAGACCCTAAATGTAACTCTCAAGTGGAATTGACATGACATAATGTAACTAGGCTTGACTTTTCAGTAATAGATACAGTCCATCTGACAGACTTCCACACAGTTTCTGTCTACCCAATTTCACTCACATATATCATCATCATCACCGTTTTACGTCTGTTCTTCCATGCTAGCATGGGTTAGACGGGTTGTCCTGTTGTGGGCAGTGTCTGGTCGGCTGACCATGCCTTGCTCATACAGGAACTGATTTTGGCTTGATTTCTACAGCTGGATGCCATTCCTAACACCAACCTCATTTACAGTGAGTGCTGGGGGCTTTTTTTCCGTGGCGCCTACACGTCCACTTCACATATATATATATATATATATATATATATATATATATTGGTATACGAAATGCAAAAATTAGCTGATGATTCCTATAAATAATAAGTTAGAAAATTAGATAAAATGTCCCAGCAATGGAAACAATTGTGGAGGTGCTTGGCCTAGTGCTAAGGGTGTTGGTTTATGAACATTTCAGGTCACGAACAGCCTTTAGGAACAAATTAAGTACATGAACCTAGGTTCCACTGTATTTCATTCGAAATGCGGTAAGAAAAGGGTTAACAAAATATTCTATAGTTTATGGTTAATAAAATTGCTGTTAATACTTTCCTTCCTGTTGTCTTAGAGATCTTCCTGCTTGGTACAAGTCAGCTTTATTCAATGAACTCTATTATGTAAGTGATGGTGGCACTGTATGGTTGGATCATGTTCCAAACTCTGACTCTGCTTCTCAAGAAGAAATACCAGCTGTGATAAAAGAATATGGCAAGTTTGCTTATCTTGAAGGTAACAAAACAAAGTCAGTCTTTCTAACCCTTTCATTACCATATTTCTGATTTCTTACATCTATTTTCCATGCTTGCATGGGTTGAACTTATAATAATGATGATAATACTCCTGGTTTGTTACTAAGTTTTCTGGCTGGATGCCCCTCCTATCACCAACCACTTTACAGTATGGGCTAGGTGCATTTTATCATAGCAACAGCTCTAAACAGGTTGTCTGGCAAGACTTAAGTGCCCTCTCAACCCTGTATCATTTTTTATTCAGAGTGACTGCTCTCCCACATGGGTTGCCTTCACTATGGTTTATTTTCTGCATTTTGGTCTTTCATATTTTCAGATTTCAAACATTCTCAGCACTTCAGTAATTCATAAGGTTTCTTTATATTCCTTTAAAGGTCATGAATATCGAATGTACAATACGTATGATGTTCATTTTTATGCTTCATTTGCTCTTCTGACCTTATGGCCCAAACTACAGTTGTGTCTTCAATATGATATAGGTAAGATATCCCTTTTAATCTTGAAACAATAATTCTCTCTAGAGAACCATTAATTCATAACATCCTGTACCACATGAAACCACATTATTTAGCAAGTCATTTTTGAAAAGAGCAGAACAGTGTGTGTGTGTGTGTGTGTGCATTTGTATGTGTATGCATATGTATATATAGGTATACATTTTTTTGGTGTACAGAATGATATATTAATGAAGTATAATTGTTAGAGATTAGTCCGGCACATTGACACACCAAACATTATTGCTGTCTGATATAAATATATAATCTACATATTTGTTGCTATGTCTTTCAGCCAAAGCTATTGACCAAGAAGATGCCACTATTGTTGAGTATCTAATGTGTGGCAGCAAAGGTCCAAATAAATCACCAAAATCTATTCCCCATGATTTAGGAGATCCAGGTTTGTGAAAGAATTATTTTCTTCATTTTCTTTAGATTTGTTGTTTTGCTTTATTTTTGAAATTCTTGAAACTGTTGCCTATCTTTCTTTTCCTCCTATTCTGTTATTCTCAGTTTGTGTTAATGACTCCTGTTTGTCTTACTTTGTAGAAGATGAACCTTGGATTCGTGTAAATACCTACAATTTGCACCCAACTCATGACTGGAAAGACCTCAACTTGAAGTTTATCTTGCAAGTATTTAGGGACTATTCTGCCCTAAATGATCTCCATTATTTGAAGGATATGTATCCTAAAGTTAAGGTATATCATGTTATACTTACTATGTCAGATTTGCCAAAAATAAAAATAAAAATTATCACCATCATTTTATGTCCATTGTTCCATGCTCACTTGGGTTAGCTGGGTCTTTTTCAGCATAGCAGATTGAAAAAGGTGTGTATCACTGACACTCTTACTATCATTGGGTGTGACCCCATCCTGTATTTTGGTTGACTATATAAATACTTATTGACATGTGGCCAAATATGCTTCCTGGCACCAACTCTTTTAGTCACCTCTTATGATATGGAGGGAAGATGACCTTAAAATGCTTCTTGTTGTTCTTGTATTGAGAAGAAGTGAGGAATTATTTGGTGGGTTAGTCCTCATTTCTGCCATTATTAAATTGAATTCAACAACACACATGGAGGTTATAAGTAGCCATCAATTTCTGCTCTCTGTGTTACCTCATTACATATCACTGTTTAATATCTATTCCCCAGGCTTGCATAAGTTAGATGAGTTGTTATATACTGTGGCTAGACAGATCAGATGACTAAGTCCTGCTCATATGCTCCCTTTTTAGTTTGGTTTCTATGGCTTGAATCCCTTCATAATGCCAACCACTTTACAGCATGTACTGGGAGCATTTTACCATGACTCTGATGCTACCACCTTATAGAGTGGACTTGGTGCTTTTTGTTTTGGCAGCAACACTACCACAACAGGGTGGACTTAATAATAAACATGTCTGTTTTCATTTTATAGGGTATCATGACAGAAGCTCTCCATTGGGATAAAGATGGTGATGGCCTGATTGAAAATGGAGGTTTTGCAGACCAGACATTTGATGCTTGGACTGCTACAGGTGCTAGGTAAAACTTACCAATTCTCTCTTTTTTACCACTTTATATTGTTGAATGTGTAATTCAGCACAATAAACTTATCAAAGTTTTGTTAACTATATAGTCATTATCATCATCATCATCATCTCTTAATATTTATTTTCTCTACTATCAAGGGTTGCACTGGTCATCACAGACTGGTCAGTACTCAAGTGGAGCTGCTGACCACTCAGATTGACTGAAGGCCTGCACTGTACCAAGTGCTCAGACATGTTGGGGATCTACATCTCGCTTACACATGTTCATACACTCTAACAAGTGCATTTTATCAGCACTAAGGAGATTGACAAGCCTTTGGCACTGTTAAAGAGTTTTCCTGATCCTTTGTTTAGCAGGATTTTTATGGCTGAGTGACCTTCCTATCACTAACCACTTACAGAATGTATTGGGTGTGTTTATCATGTAAATCACCAACACCAGGGAGATTGTCATGTCTGGCACAACTGAAGAGTCCTCCTCACCCTTTGTTTGGAAGGTTTTCTACAGCTGGATGCCCTTCTTATCACCAACCACTTTACAGAATGTACTGGGTAAATTTGTTTAGATCATCAAGACTGGAGGTGGTCATGTCTTTGACAGCTGAAGGGTTCTCCTGACAACTTTGTTATAAACTTGGTCATTTCAGAGATACGTGTCTTAGCTATGGATTCACTATAGATCGAAGACAGGGAAGAATTGAACTCAGTTTTTCAATCTAATGGATCAATTAATTATACAGTGCTTTTGATCCTTAGTGTTTGGAGCTGTATCTTCCTACTACAACTAGGTAGATTAAGACTCAGAGAAGTAGGAATCTTGGACATAGACACTATACATAATGCCAGTACTCAAGATGAATACAAACTAAACTCAACTGACTTAACTAGCATTTACATTATTCTATATTTACTATTCTATATTTACTATTCTATATTTACTATTCTATATTTACTATTCTATATTTACTATTCCATATTTACTATTCTATATTTACTATTCTATATTTACTATTCCATATTTACTATTGTAATTATGTCAGATAAAGGCTTTATTTAACATAATATCAAATCTATGAGATTTTTATGTTATTTATTTTGAGAACAATACCTTAATGCAGGTATGAGCAGCCAGTTACAGCCAGTTTGAACAGAAAGAGTTGATAGGGTTCTGGCCAGATACGGTCAATTTAAATACTAAAGGGTTAACTGACTGGAATTGTTATTGATGAATCCTTTGAGATTTTAAAACTTAAATATTGAAGAAAATTACTTTGTAGTTTCTTACAACATATTTTGTTATTTTCATATTTTATCCATGCTGCAGTGCTTACTGTGGAGGAATTTGGTTGGCTGCCCTCCGTCTCACTGTAGAAATGGCTAAAATTCTTGAAGACAAAGACACTGAAATGAAATTCACTGAGGTCCTGCACCGAGGAAAGGAATCATTTGACAAAAAGCTGTGGAATGGTACTATAACATCTTCGTATTTCTGTTAATACTGTTGTTGCCTTTTGATGTTGTTGCAAAGCAGACATGAAGAATGATTAGGGTATATATATATATATGCCCCCACACCCTCCCACTGCAAAGTGGTCGTAGAGGTGCCACAGCAAAAAAGCACCCAGCCCACACTGTAAAGTGGACGTGTAGGTGCCACAGAAAAAAGCACCCAGCACTCACTGTAAATGAGGTTGGTGTTAGGAAGGGCATCCAGCTGTAGAAATCAAGCCAGATCAGTTCCTGTATGAGCAAGGCACGGTCAGCCGACCAGACACTGCCCACAACAGGACAAACCGTCTAACCCATGCTAGCATGGAAGAACGGACGTAAAACGGTGATGATGATGATGATATATAGATATAGTAATTATCGATGGGAAGAAGAGTGAGACAGGTACAAGTAAGTTTAGAAGGATGAGTGACTTATATATATATATACACACACATATATATATATATATATATATCAAAGAGGGTGTGGTAAGTTACCAGGTGGACCATAATGCACTAGATTATTCGATACTTGGGGAAGTAGAATGGGTAATATGAAAAGATTCAGGACCCCAACGGGGTATATAGATATACCATATATATACCATATTTATTTGTATATAAGTCGAGAATTATGTGACAAACAAAAAAATTGATGGTGAAATGGGTGACATAAAATAGGGTTTGCTTATATTCAAGTATATATATATATATAATGAAGAAATCCTCTGAATTATCAACTATTGTAATACTGGTAGGGTATCTGCAAATCAACTTGAAGGTCAGAGACTGTTAATGAGTAAAGATTTGTCTACTTGATATTAACCTTTATGTATCCACACCATTCTTATATTGACCTTGCTAATTATTACCTAACTTCTAATTGTTGCTTTCTCTTAAAAAGGAATCTTACCAACTTTACTGTTCATCATTTCAGGTTTATACTATAACTATGATTGCAGTGATAAACCTTATCATGACAGCATCATGGCAGCTCAACTAATTGGTCGATGGTTCATTAGAGCTTCGGGTATTCAGGATGATTCAGTAAGTATAGCAGTCTTTCATCTCATTGTAATGAACTACCTGCTTTGGTCCCTTATCAAAAGGATCTCTGAGACTTTGCAGAAACCATCTTCCATTCACTACTCAACTGTGATGTAGTATTTCTGTGGAGAAATCTTTCACATTTGCTACCCTCTTTTTATGAGCAGGCTGCTACATTGATTAAATAACTGAAACAATCATCATTGCAACTGATTGAGGTCCATTTCAATTGATAACTTATACATAATAGTTGAATATATCATTTTAAGTAACCATTATTTGCTAAACATGCTCACCTAGCATTTGAGAAATGTGTGGTTCGATTACCTGCTGGTGTCTCTATTTACTATCTTCTATTTCCAGGGGTGGATTACCTGATTTATTTAAATATTATCTATTCAACTATTATTATTGTTATCTGCATTTTTGTGACTATATTTTCAAATTTCTAAAGTTTAAATGTTAATATGTTTAATATGTATGTGTGGACCTATAACCACTGATGAAGTTGTAGGGGTGCCATTTGAACATTTTAAATCTGAAAGAACCAATCCTTCTCCAGGAAGTTTAATTATATTCCTTTGTTTTAGTGAATGTTCTGGAATTTTCCATTGTACTCTGCAGGTATTTAGTTATAATGTTCTGGATTTTTCCATTGAATTCTGCAGGTATTTAGTCATAATGTTTTGGAATTTTCCATTATATTCCTTTGTTTTAGTCATAATTTTCTGGAATTTCCATTGTATTCTGCTGCTATTTAGTTATAATGTTCTGGAATTTTCCATTGTACTCTACAGGTATTTAGTCATAATGTTTTGGAATTTTCCATACTCTGCAGCTATTTAGTCATAATGTTCTGGAATTTTCCATTGTATTCTGCTGGTATTTAGTCATAATGTTTTGGAATTTTCCATTGTATTCTGTTGGTATTTAGTAATAATGTTTTGGAATTTTCCATTGTATTCTGCAGGTATTTAGTTATTATGTTCCATTGTGTATTGCAGGTATTTCCATCACTCAAGGTCAGAAGTGTACTGAATGTAATTTATGAACACAATGTAATGAAACTAAATAATGGTAACAGTGGCGCCATCAATGGTGGCAGGCTGGATTGCATGAAAGATACCAGTAATTGTCAGGCTGAAGAGTTTTGGGTCGGAATTATCTATTCATTGGCTGCTACTATGATACAAGAGGTAAGCTGTTTGTATGTTATGTTTCTGTTGGACTTCTTAACTGCTACTGGTAGATCTTCCCTCAGGAAGATCTACTTTTGCCATATTTAATGATGCCTGTGCTGCAACAATGATATGTGGAAGGGCGTTTGTTTGACAGAGAGGATGAAGTTGAACATACCTTATGGAGCAACTTTTTCGACCAATAGGAGCTCAAATGCAACTGTTCATCTTCAGTAATACCAAACCCAGAAGCACTCAAGTCAAAACTGGGGTTGATTTAATCGACAAATCATTCCCCATTTCTAGCCTTGTTCCTATGTTTGAAACAATTGTTGTTGTTGTCAGCATCAGTGGCAAGATTATTATTATTGTTATTAAGGTTGGGAATTTGCAAATTCATTAAAGCATCAGATTTAATGCACTGTGATATTTGTTCCAGCTCCCTATGTTCTGACTGCAAATCCTGTTGTAGTCAATTTTGGCTTTCATCCTGGGGCTCAATATAACCAGCTTTCCCCTACCCACAAATTGCTGGCCTTGTTTTTGAATTAGAAACTGTTATTTTTATTATTCATCACATTTTAGGGCAGTGGATTGGCAAAGTTGTTAAAACAGTTGCAGCATTTTTTCCGACTCTCTACATTCTGAGTTCAAATCCTAGCACTGTCAACTAAGCTTTTCATCTGTCCAAGGTCGATAAAATAATGTACCAGTCAAGTACCAGAGTTGATATAATCAGCTTTACCTTTCCCATAAAAAAAATGTTGGTTTTCTCCCAAAATTAGAAAGCATTTTTAATCATATTTATTTTCATTATATTTTTCTTCTTTACAGGGAATGTTTAAAGAAGGATTCCAGACTGCATGGGGAGCCTATCACATGTGTTGGGAAGCCCTTGGACTCTCATTCCAGACACCTGAAGCTTACACACTGGACAATGTCTATCGTTCTCTTGGCTATATGAGACCATTAGCTATCTGGTCCATCCAGTGGGCATTAGCCATTGCTCAGTCCAAACCTCCTGTATTAAATCCTCTTTGATATGTTCTTAACCTAACTTTCTAATTCAAGCATCCACAACACAGATAAAAACATGGCAGCTGTTATAGTTACTTCAACTACTAAAGTAAGCCAGATATGCATTATTCAAATTAAACTACTTTTTTAAAATTATATCCTTATACATCTTTTCAAAATAATTTATAAGTTAAACTAAGCTAGATATGGATTAGCCAAAGATAAATCAGACAGTCAAAATTAAACTTTCTTTTTTGTTTTGTTTATCAGGTAAGTTTTACGTTTCTCTCTTAAAATTTATACCAACACCTTTTCAACATAATCTATAAGTTCATAGTTTTTTTTAATGTAATCTCCTTTTATTGGAGGTATTGTTATTGTGGAAGTGGTGGTGTTTTATGTTTTGGTATGGTGGTATATTTTTTCAGTAAATCAAATGTGTGACCCGGTTTTGTGTTCCAAAGTGGAACAGCATTCCTTTGCATTGCTAATATCTTCTGGAATGGCTCAATTGCCATACATTTTTCAATTTCCTTTTTTTATAAGAACCCTTTGCTATTAATATTTCTTCAGTAAGGTGGTGGATTGGCAGAATCGTTAGAGCGTCAGACAAAAGACAAATGTTTAGCAGTACTTATTCTGGCTCTTTACATTCTGACTTCAAATTCCACTGAGGTCAACTTTGCCTTCAATATTTCTGTGATTGACAAAATAAAGTTCCAGTAAAATACTAGGAGTTGATATAATCGATTTTCCCCTCCTCTGAAACTGCTGTCCTCATGCCTAGATAAGGAATCATTATTTCTTCAATAGTTTTATTGTTATTTTAATCTTTCACTGTGTGACTGAATGCAGTTCTATGTACACTGGGTATGTGCTATATTTTGGTGGTTTTTAAATTGTATTTTGTGTACTTTATATCAGTGGTATACAATGTATTTCAGGTACATTATATATATACTTATACATACACTCATATATATATATATTGCGTCATCTCGTTTCCAGATATAATAAGAGAAGCAATAACTGAAACTTTGAAGTCATTGCCACTTTTCTTTTCAGAAAAAAAAAATATATATAATCTTTGTGTGGACCATAAAATCACATTTGAGCTTTGAGTTATTCTTTGCCTTACATGGTTGTATTATCAACTCATCTAAACTACTTTTTTTTTTTTTTTTTTTGTATATATCATCATCATCATCATCATCGTACGTCCGCTTTTCACTGCTTGCAAGGGTGGGACGGGAACTGATTCTGGCTTGATTTCTACAGCTGGATGCCCTTCCTAACACCAACCTCATTTACAGTGAGTAGTGGGTGCTTTTTCCGTGGCGCCTATACGTCCACTTTACAGTGGAATGATAGGGACCCCAGTCCTACCATCTCATTTCTACAGCTGAGTAAACTGGAGCAATGTGAAATAAAGTGTCTTGCTCAAGGAAACAACACATCACCCAGTCTGAGAATTGAACTCACAACCTTTCGATTGCAAGGCCAATGCTCTAACCTCTAAGCCATGGGCCTCCATATATGTGTGTGTGTGTGTGTGTGTGTGTGTGTGTGTGTGTGTGTGTGTGTGTGTGTGTGTGTGTGTGTGTGTGTGTGTGTGTGTGTGTGTGATAGAAATAAAGAAAAACTATATACGTTATGGATAACAAAAAGTTGTGTAAAGCAGTGTTTATTGATTAGGGAAGGGGTTTTGTTAGGTATACAGCCATAATGCCAGCATTGATTCAAAGATTAGATAATATAAACAGGTATTCCTATGTTACCAGTTTTCACACCTAAAGCTGAAGCTGATATTTTTAGAAAATAACAGTGAGCTTTTTTTGTTATAATAATAAATATAAGAACTATATAATATTTCCTTTTCCTGCATTGTTTCTGATAAGTCTTGCAAGATAGCAACTCCCTATAAATCTTAAATCAATGTAATTTTATCTGAGCTCAAATTTTGCCACTTCTTTACAAATCTTTCTCGAAGGTATCACAATATACATAGTAGAGGACTACTTGTGTCCTGAAAACAATTATTTTTATGACCAGTCGCTATATCAACTGGACTTAATACTCAGGTTTTATCTTCAGTTGATATTGCACAACAAATGGACTATACTCAGTCCACACTTTCATTTCTGGCTATAATCTTTACATATGTATCTTTCTCTTATTGTATACAGATGCATCTTTTTACCATTATTTACACATATGTCGGTGACTTGGCAGTATTGGTAGAGGGTCGGACGCCATGCTTTGACGCATTGAGTTATGGCCGTTGCCAGTTCAAATTCCGCCGAGGTTAACTTTGCCTTTCATCCTTACGGGGTCGGTAAAATAAAGTACCAGTAATGTACTGAGTAATTGCTGGCTTGTGCCAATAGTAGAAACAATTATTTACACATATGTCTATATATTATTCTCAAAAAGAGAAACAAGATATCCCCAAACAGTAAGTTATTTGCTTAAAACACATAGTGACTAAATGGAGTTTCCACATACCCTCTCAAAGATTTTGGATTTAAATTTCTGTCACTGACACTGACTGTATTGTATTCTCAAGTTAGACCCTTTCATTGTTCGTGCTTTAGTGGTTTTGTAGCAGATGGATATAGTTTTGGTGAAACGATAGAAGGGATTTTATTTACAAACATTTCACATGATAAACAGGAAGGGAGAAAAAAGAAATAATGGTAAAAAGGAGAAAGGGAATGGAGGAGCAGTCGCTACACCCTTTGCTAGGTGGTATATCTTGTGTGTGATCCCCACCCACACCCATCAGACAAAATGGCGAAAGCATTGCTGTGAAGAACAGCCAGCAAAACCCACTAAATCAGTCCTTCCACATTATGGGATTCCTTTTTTAGGTAGGATGCACTCTTCCTGGAAAAAATGGCATTCTGGCAACTGAGGAGACTGGAGGTTTGAACGATGTCCGGCATGAAAGAGATGCAGTCAGTCAGGTCCTACTATTTGGGTATCTATTTGTCTGGTAATTTAGGGAATGGTTACAGATCTTGGATCAAATTCTTTAAATATAAAGTATTGTTGTGAGGTTTTGTTCTTCTTTGCTGTGAGTAAAGGACCAATTATCCTTACCACAACATAGTTAATCCATAAAAATAAGGTGTTAGATACAAGTTTTTAGGCATCAGTGAAGCTGACTACAAATTGATAAACACAAATAAAGGTTATAAAGTCCTGTTCAAATCATACTGAGGTTGTTGTGGCTAACAACCCAACCAAAATGTTGAGAAAGGGACAAAAACTTACAAAACTGTGTTATTTTTAAAACTGTTTCACAATCTTTAAGATTTTATATAAACGTATGGTGCTGTTACATGAGACTTCAGTTGGAAGTTCTGCTGTGTTTTTCTTACTAAATCTCTCTTTGGCTGTTTATTTTCCATGTTATTTCACATATCATCTTTATATGTTATTTTTTTTTTCCATTTTGGCAGGGGATTTGATCAGAAATTATGTCTTGCTTCAGTTATGTTGACAAACAAACAAAACTATAAAAAAAATAAAATACCTATACTCACATACACATAAGATAAAGTATAAGAATTCTTATTCTAAGGTTGTATTTAATTTTTTCAATTAAAAAATATAATTCGCCATAACTTTCAATTTCTTTTTGTTGTTTTCTTCATTTTTATTTCGTTGTTTTTGTAATAAACTGTAGCTATTGAAGACAGATAGGTTTCAGCCTGTATTCGAGGAGGATTCACGCACAAGGCCAGCAATCTTACCTCCATTAATCAAAATTGCTATAGAAACAATGAACGGGTACCTAGCCTGGGAGCAGGCCTGTAACAAGGCTTGCACCCATACAAAATGGAGATATTTCATTGCTGAATGCTCTGTGGGGAGCAGCAATAACTAAAACAGAAGTAAGAATAATTTCTCATTTTCAACACATTTCTTACTATCTAATCAAAGAAAGAAGGGTTGCATCCATAAGTTTATTTAATCATGGTCTTGGTGAGAGAAAAAGAAGGGAGTTATTCTCAAACTGGAGACATGACGTGAATGCTTGCAACTGAATGTACCCAAGGGCCAGATGGTTTAACCAAGGCATCTTAAATTCAGCTGCCCACTTTTGCACTGTTGATAAAGCTGGAGAGGAATCGCCTCATGTAGCAACCATGTCAGCATGAAGGACGAGGGCTAAACCCTTTTTCTGCAGGTACTTGATAACAGCATGATGCCAAATTTTGTCCATTTTCAAGAGAAGTTGCTTTTGAAGTCTTTGAACAGTCAAATATATATAAGACTGATAAATATTTAAAAGCTGGTAGAATGCGGTAGAAAATACGAAGGGCAAATGAAACAATGTGATCCATACACCAATGCTGACTTAACTGATGTTCTGAAGAATGATAAAAAATGTTATATTTTTGTCGTAGGAGAAGAGTTTGTGTTCATGCAAAGCTTTGATAAGAATGTTAAATTAGCTTAAAAATTGGAAGTGGTATGTAATTTTTAGTCCATCAGTATTAAAGTTTATACTTTGGTCTTATCATATCATATTAATTAGTTCTAGGAAAGTAAAGGATAATTAATTCTACTTGACATATGGGAGTAGATTTTCAATGCAGAAACATATTTGAGTCTTACAGATACTAAACATTTACCCCAAACTAAAGAATAATTATCTCACAGACAAGGTTGCCCGATCAGATTCATATAAAGTAGCAGAAAATGAAAATATTGCTAGTAAGTTGAATACATCTTTGTTCCTTGTCGAAAGAAAAGACCTCTTACATCAATAAACAAAATAAAAAGAATGTCTGCTGAAATTCAATGAAAATATAATATCCTTAGGCAGTAATTTGAGATACTGAAAGAAACAAATAAAGACAAGAGAGGTTGTCTAGTATAGATATACAGACAAATGTCTTATAAAATACTTTCGATTACAAACAAGTTAAATTTCTGTGTAGTAAAAGATGTTTTGGTTTCAACTAAAGTAAAAATCAATGCGGCGAAATGGCAGAGTTGTTGTTAGAACGCTAAATAGAATGCTTTGCGATATTCGCCAAGGTTAACATATCCTTTTGAGGTCGATAAAAAAGTATCAGCCTACTACTGAGTTCGATTCGTCATTTATAATTCTTTCTCACTTCCTCTGACTTTCTATCCCTCTCTATAAGAAATCCACTGTGTTTAGCCCTTTAGCATTCACATTACACTATATATACTATCATATTTTCATGGTAAAGGCTTTACCTCGCATAATTATCTCGCATAATATCGAATCTATGAGATTTTGAGAACAATACCTTAACATCAGTTGAGCGACCAGTTTCAACAGAAAGAGGTAGAGAATTTTGGCCAGTTTGACCATTAAAGGGTTAAACCTGGAGAGGGATGGGCTCCGCCAGGCTTAAAATTTCCTAAAACGCCACTGCAACACCAATCAAGTACTTCAGTCGATTCTTCCTCTGTATCACCTCTATTTCTTTGGGCGAAATTGGCTGGGTTCAGACCTACTCCGACATGTGTAAAACTCCTCAAGACAGACTGTTTATCACTACAGTGCCCCTAAAATTGCATCAGAAGTTACAGGTACAAACATACATACTCAATCAGTCTTGTATGATAGTTTATTTAAATGTGCTGATCTAGTCACAGAGCATTCGGGGGAAACGCCGCAAATCAGAATTCTGCTGGTGTTCGAATCCGGGTGTGATCGGGCAACTCTTCTGAAAATTCCAAGTGTTTGGGAGGTTTTCTTTGAAGTACGGTGTTACATATTCATTGGCTCTCCATTGGGTGTGTATATATATCCTAACTCAGCCAGTATTTTATTCACACACACACATCATATCTTTAGTTGAACCTGTAACCAGAGCGATTATACCTCATCTTTACATGTTCAATTTTTCTTATCTGGTCATGAACCACAGTGGAATCATGGGCTTGGTGTATAATTAAATGTCACTTGTGTGTTATCGATCCTAATGCCACATTCACCGTGACAAAATCTGAATTAATCTGGGACTAAGTTTCTATATTAACAGAATATATTTATCTGTGGACATTCGTAACTTATTTATTCTCGTAATCAACCAAAACGTGTGCTATCAACTCTTCAAAAAAAAAAAAGAAAAAAAAGATTACATTTCTTTAAGTGAAAATTCTACATCACGTGTGATGATTTTCTTGTTTACACACGGGATAATGAATTTTCCTGATGCCTTAATTGGTTTTTCGTTAACACAATTTGTTATCCTTTATGATTTATCACAGCCACTAATTAGAATGCATTATCTGTGGTTTTCAATAAAATACTGCATCGTGCACCACTGTCAATTTCAACCGTAAGTTCATAATCACTCACTCCAGTTTCACCTTACTACCACTATGATTACTACATTACAAACATCATACACAATATACTGATTAAACATATCATTCAAAGCTACTATTTTACTCATCGGAACCCTCTGTATTTCTTACATATTCATATCATACTCTAGTGAAGCCTTTGATCATATTCTTTCGATTTGATCTTATTCTTAATATCAGACCTGCCAACCTCTAAAAACCCAAAACGGAGAGTACCATGAAAAGAAGTGCCCCAAAACGAGGAGAAATGAAGCAAAATGGGGAGATTTTACACAATGAAAGCTATACCCATTTTCACAAGAGCAGATATCTCTCACCCACCCCAAAGTGGGTGGGAGATATCGGACGGGGGAGAGTTGACAGGACTGATACAAGTAATAAAACTATGATTAAAACTAAGATGGTATGTTATGGTGAACTGGAAGAACTGGTAAAACGTCAGATAATTTCCAATTCTAATTCCAGCATTGTGTTGCACCCTTAGGCAAAGATACATCGCTCATAACAATCCAATAAATCGGGCTGTAATTAGGGCTTAAAGGGCAATGTAGTTGACAATTATAAGCATTAACAAAACGGGATAATTATCGAATTTCTCTTTTACAAAGTTATCTGCGATAAACTGCCGTTATATAAAGAGGGGAAGGAAAGAAGTATCTATCTTATCTGTTTAACCCTTTCATCACCATTTTTCTTAATTTGTATTTGAATAATGAGGAATTTAATGAATAAATTAATGAAGAATATTATTTCATTAAGATGGTATGTGTAACATAACTTAACAAAAGGTTTTCTTATATAAAATTATGTTGGAAGATTTAAATTTAAATAGGAACCCTTTAAGATGGATGATTTTGTTTTATGGAACGTGTTGATATCTACAGGTATTGGAAGTAACTGCTAAATGATTGAATAATTCACAAGTCTGAGAACTAATCAACACACCTGCAGTGGATCAATATGTTTAATTCTTATTTATCAGTGCATTCTCAGAATAAAACTCTCGTTCAATGGAGGGAGTATAGGAAATATTAAATTAGTTTTCTTAAAGTAAACTTTTTATCGAATGACAGTTTTATATTACATTAAGAGCACCATTTGTTTTGTTGTTGTGTTACATGAGAACCGATTTAAAGATAGGTGAAAAGTAAATTAGATTTTATAAAGTGCCTTTACCTGTTAGTTCTAGGTATGTTATGTAACCATGTTATACACAGTGAGATTTCACGAGAGATAAAAAAAAAGAATTAAATGCTAAAATGCTAAAAAAACTAACAAACGAACAAAAAGAAGTTTGATATATGAGTGCTAACAGTTTTAGATATTTGAATAAAACATTTGATGTTTAGATTTATTGGCAGCTTCGTAAATATTAGTTTTAACGGCAACTACAAAAATGGTGGAAAAAATTTAAGATTAACTGAATATAAGAAACATTTGAACTTATAAGCAACTTTTGATTGACAGAATCGCTATAGTGCCGGATAAAACGCTTTGTGGCAATTTAATTACGATCATTTATGGAGGTCAACTTTGCTTTTCATTCTTCCAAGATTGATAAAATAATCAACTCCTCCCACCCACAAAATTTCCGGTCTTGTGTATATGTTAAATCTTTTATATATCTTTAGCTTTCTATCATTCTCTTTTCACTATTTATGTTCATATGTGTACGCGCGCGCACACTGTATCCACTGTTTTGTCTTTATATATCCGCAGTCATTCTCATTCAGATATACGAGGTCTGTTGAAAATGTATTCGAACTTAGGCTGAGGGAAAAATTACATATTTGTCCAACCCTTTATCCAGATCCCCAATAAAATGCCCCTTGACTGGTATTTTATTCATCAACCCAAAAGGGGTGAAAGTCAAAGTTGACTTCGGTGAGATTTGTAAACAGAGCACAGTTAACCAGAATATTTAATCCAATACATTAACGAAATCATTTCGTCAGAGGCTGTGACAAAAGGACTTCGTTAATTAACTAATTAGTTGGTGATTGATGAATTAATTACAAGTTTAATAATAAAACTGAAGTGAAACTCAACCAGGACATGTTTTGAATGACAAAACAACGCTCCCAAAATACAATATGTGTCTCTGTATATATATCATTATCTGAGTGTGAATAATAATTATGAAAGGGTCCTCGATATGTAGACATAGAGCTATTTTATACCCCTTAAATACAGGGTAACGAAACCTATGTACTCAGAGTTTCATGGTGTTATCCGTTTAAACTGCTACGAATAATCGGATAACATCATGGAACTCTGAGTATCGACGGAAATATCCTTAGTTGTGTTATAAGTAATATATATATATACACACACATGTATACACTCACACTTACATACATTACACAGTCTTGTGGAGTTACATTGAGAAAGCTGTTTTAAGTAATAACAAAATTGTTTTCGGTAATTATAATGCAAAGGTTGGAACCTATCATAGTTTTTCTTGAGCTCCTTTCGTGTATTGGACAAAGTTCTTTTAGTACCATTAAATGACCAGGGTTAAATGAATGAATGGTATATGTACAGGGTCATATTAAGATTAAATATTGCAAGCCCGGGCATGACTTGAACACGGCTGATGAGGGTGCCGGAAATTCTCGTACTAGCCTTGCCCCATCAGTGACATTAATTTAATCAACACAAGAACGACAACCACCAACACAACCATCATATATAAAACAACAATCAACATGACCAACTCAACTGCTCCCACCACCACCAACACAACCATCATATATAAAACACAATCAACATGACCATAACAACAACTATCATAACCGCTACCATTGCCAACTTCAACAATTTTTCAGTAAGTGTTCAATAATTTTATTTCATTTATTAACATTTGTATTGCTTCATAAGGACAGTTAAGAAAATCGTAGGTTTTTCATCATTTAAAAGCATTTTATTGTAGATTTAGTTAATTTAATCAATTTTGAATTTCTTATCGAACCCAGTCAGTGTGTGTGTGTGTATCTCTGTGTCTCAGTGTGTACGTGCGTACGCATATATATATATATATATATATATATATATATATATACACATACATACATTCATAATAAGGTGGTGAGAGAGTGATGTGTGGAGAAATTGTGATGACGTTCACAAATGTAAGTTTAATAAACGTAACTTCAGCTTTGTAAATAGGCTTCTTGTAAATAGCGAAAGAAGAGGGACACACTATCAACAACAGCAACAAACACAATAAAAGGGGAGGGCGATTGAAAAACGAAGGTAAAATTGGAAAAGACTGAAAAGCTGTATTTTAAGAATTGTGTTGCGAAAGCAATTGGTACGTGCTAATGACGATACTTTAGAGTGGAATACTCGAAAAGAATACAAAAGCAGAAGGCATTAAATCATACCAGCTAATAAAATCACTGCAGTACCAATTACTCAAAGGCTAAATAATGCAAATGTAATTTCACTACTCCGAAGAAATAAGTATGAAACAAATGAATGTATATTTGCCGGAGTATCAATAAAATCATGTCCATCTCTTTCATATCACGAGAGGAATCAAAGGAACATGCTAGCTATTCTGATGGTTTTCCTTGGCAAGTGGACAACCATCAGCTACGATATACAACATGCTATTAATGATTTTTTCATGAGGGCGGTTGATTGGTAGAAACGTTAGCACGGTGATAAAATATCGGACCTGTCAACTCTCCCCCGTCGGACGGGGAGATCTCCCACCCACTTTGGGGTGAGTGAGAGATGTATTCCCTTGTGAAAATGGGTATAGCTTTCAATATGTAAAATCTCTCCATTTTTGCCTCATTTCTCCCCGTTTTGGATGCACCATTTTTCATGGTACTCCCCGTTTGGGTTTTTAGAGGTTGGCAGATCAAAAATATAGTACCAGCCAATCACTGGGGTCGATTTAATCGACTTTTCCTTCCCCTTGAAATTGCTGGTCTATGCTAGAAATTATTATTTTCTTATTGAATTCTATCACAAGCATAGCTGTGAGATCCAGATGTTCACTTCATAACCACGTGGTTTCGTTGTTAGTCCCACTACGTGGCGAAAATATTATCTTTGTTTGCAAACAAGAAGACAATTATTGGCATATTTCGGTCATAATCAGGCTACTTTAATCAGTTGATTATTTTTTATATATATGAATGTTTGAGAAAGTTCGTTTCGTAACCGAATGGTTTCTTGGATGTCTTTTGAGGTAAACGTTTTGTCTCTTAAGTATTTTACATGACCCATTATTAAATTTGTATATATATATATATATGTATATATAATTTATTAAACTAACGCGACTAATTGATTAAACTAACACTACTAATTAATTAAATCAACATAATCAATTACACTAATAGGATTAATTAATTCAGCTTATGTCATTAATCATTTAAACTAAAAATTAATTAAACTTGAATATTAATGAGCGTAACTTGGACGACATGAATAATTTATTAAGCCAACATTATTAATTATAGAAACAATTATTAATTAATAGAATTGATATATCTAGTTTTGCTGTTATCTGTCATTGACAGCTGACATACTGGGGACTGCACTAAATTGTTGGAGACTGTTTGACACCCTTACTCTTCCACAATTGAACCCTTACTCTTTGACTGACGATACACAGGCACGAACTGAACAATACACACACACACACACACACACACACATATATATATATATATATATATATATATATATATATATATATATATATATATATATATATATACACACCAACACAAATACCTCCATCACCACCATCACAAACACCATCACTCCCAACCCCACCACCACCATCATCACAAACATCAATAAGGGACAGTCCCTTATTGGGCTCGAGGCTGGGGCGGGCTGGTGTACGAAATAAGACATCAGTCTGATTTTGTACATCAGCCCACCTTATGTCACGCTGAATCTCCATGATAGTTACGTTAAGGGTACACGTGTCTGTATGTGGAATGTTCGGCCACTTGCAGATTGATTTCATGAGTTGGCTGTTCCGTTGATTGTACAACTGAAACTGAGGGAGACCAATTCCAATGGGATAGATTGTATCTGTAATCTAACAGTCTTGCCTTGTCACATATCATGTAACGCTGATTCGGTTCGGGAATTATGTCAAGTACGAGATGTTAATTGACGGGGTGAACGTTCGTGTGATCGAACGACTAAATACTATCGTCGAAACCAACGAAGGACCTTTCCTCATTATAATTGAAGGTCTCATTATTTGAATTTCGAAGAGAGTGATTGATGGTGTTAGAGGAGAAGTATTTTCAAAACCAGTAAAGAAAGGTTGCTTTTTATAATGCTGTATTTGCTATGTCATGGTATGTGCAATTATCAAGGGAGATAATCAGTGGCGCTGAGTTATATAACATTTATCGCCATTTTGAAGGTTATACCTCCATGTTGTTTACATAACAAGATTGATTTCTTGATATTTCTAGTAATGTGTATTTGTGCTGTGAACATTTATAAAAATTTTACAGGAGTACATTGGAGGATATTTTTTAGATCTTTGTTCACAATGTTAGTACAGGTATAGGGTCAGATTAACGTGTGGATGACGTTTGGGCTAGGAAGAAGTAAAGTATGGCATCATCTGAATAGGAGTTATATGAGCGTTGATTAAGATGACGGCAAATAAATGGATGCGTGTCGGGAACAAAACCAAAAGTTGGCGCACACGAAATTTGATAAATGAAAATTCTATCAACTCCAATACCTGTATCAATATTAGCAGATTGGCAGTCGTTTTATTACACGTCAAAAGATTAATTTCTTTCTCTCAATTATTTGTTTAACAGTTAATTGGAATATCGGAATTAATTATGAATAGAAGGTTTAAATTGATATGAATTTGAAACACGAAAATATTGTATTTCGGGCACTTTTATTGCAGTACAAAGCTGCACTAAAAATGCGTTTCACTTTAACATAGTACAGTATAGTTTTACCCTATCATACAACGATATTGATTTATAATTTAGACATAACACCAGCTAATGTGGGACAAGGGGCAAATTTGATTAAATTAATCTCAATACTTGACTGGTACTTCATTTTACTGAACGATGTAAATTAAATTTGACTTCTCTGTGAATTGAACTCAGAACCTCAAGAGCAAATGCCGCCATGATATTGTATCCACACTCTGCCAATCCACTATGCTGTATTATACTGTAATATTAAGAAGGGGAGGAGTTGATCGTTAGATTGGTTCAAGGAAAGTAAATTTCCATTGGTCTTTCCATGTATGATACTACTCTGTCGGTCGCAACACCTGACAGGAGGAGGCATGGTTTGAACTTAAAACGCAGAGCCGGATCGGATACGCAAATCATCCTGTTCAACACTTTATCAATCCTGCGAATCCACTTCCATGGACTGGTACTTTATTTATTGGCCCCAAATGAATGGAAGGCAAAGTTAACCTCATCGGGATTTGAACTCAGAAGGCAGAGAGCGGGAATCAAATATTGAGGCATTTAATCACACACTAAGCACTCATCCAAATCGCCGCTGATTACAATGTACTACACTATATTACATTGCAATGCATTACATTGTAAATACAACACTACACTGCACAACACTGTTTTTGATTGCCTGTTCTACAGTTCCAAACTGTCAAATTTCATAAGATTGTGAAGGCGTGTGGCTTAGGGTATTCTGAGGACGGTTGTAAGGTTCTGAGTTCGATTCCTGGTAGTATGTTGTGTTCTTGAACAAGACACTTTATTTCACGTTCCTCCAGTTTACTCAGCTGGCAAAAATGAGTGGACCTGTAATTTAAAAGGCTTAGCCTTGTTACACTGAAACTATTTCTCTGGGATCTATGTTAAGCGTACACCTGTCTATGGAATGCTCAGCCACTTGAGCGTTAATTTCACAAAGATGCTGTTCTGTTGATCGAACAACTGTGACGCTCATCGACGGAGGTCGAATGCAAACACATCACATCATACAAGCTTGAATTTCTAGACTCACCATTTCAATAGATTTCACTATTTTACTACTCGACAAAACAGCAACAACACAATAACAACAATACAATAACAACAATAACAACAGCAATGTTGGTGGAAGAGATTGGTAAAAGCAGTAAAGCAGAAGTTGATATAATTGCTTGATGAAGAAGAAAATTGTACATTTTTTTTATAGCTTTACCTGTCTACCGTTATCTATTATATATTCCCATATTTGACATTGTTCTCTTATGTCATATATTATACAAACAATAGACCTTCTGGGATTAGCCATTTCTATATTAAATTTGTTACATACATATGTACATACATATATGATGATGGCTTCCCCCTCGTTATCGAGTATGGCCATTGCATGATATACCATTATTAATAATTATTAATTAATTCTGTCGTGCAATGCCTGTGCATGAAGATATTTTCTAAGGTGAGGAAAGACTGTGCACTGAACCAATCCCACTCTCTGAGCGACAGTAGCTATAACCCGAAAAGAAGAAAAGATCAACATCATCGGTAACTACTGAGCCGCAGGTTTTATATCGGAGTTATCCCAGTTTCCTGAGATACCTTCTCCTACAAGAATGCCCTGACAAAGGCTAGGGGTTCTTCACTCCCAGTGGTTTAACCGTGCGGTACATGTGTATATACATATTTACACACTTTTGGATGGCCGTTGACTCTTATGAGCTCTTCCGCCCTATGTCAGGTTTTGTTTTACATGCGTACATACATACATACATGGTGGCTGCCAACTCGTTTTCGAGTACGGCCACTACTTTATATTCATGTAGGAGAACTCCTACCGATGCGCTGAACGAGTGACTTTTTAGTCCAGCCAGCGACTTGAAAACTCTGGTACAAACACTACACTTGTGACAATTATTGACACATAGTGCTGGGCCCATGGTACCATGTGACGACAAGTGCAGAGATATCTCCAGATATAAAGCAATGCCTGTGCTGTGAAGATTCTATAGTGAGCAAAGGCACTGCACAAAGCCAGTCCCACTCTCTTAACCAAGATGATATTTACCAAAAAGAAGAACAAGTCAACATCATTGGATACCATCAGAGTTGCAGATGTTATATCAGAGTTTTCCTTCTCCTAGAATTCTGCCTTGACAAAGGCTAAGGGGTCATCTCTCTCGGTGATTTTAGATGGCAATTGACTCTTAAGAGCTCCTTTGCCCTTTGACAGGTTTTGTTTTTAGTCCTGCAGGATGTCCAAAGTCACCCTCCTCACCAAGAAACCTTGGTGGGGTTACCAGTTTAGTCACCAACGACCCGACCATGAGACAGGTTGTACTGGGATACATGTTACCAGTAGCACCAACTGGTGACCTGACATAACATACATACATACATACATACATACATACATACATACATACATACATGGTGGCTGCCAACTCGTTTTCGAGTACGGCCACTACTTTATATCCATGTAGGAGAACCCCTACCGATGGGCTGAACGAGTGTGACTTTTTAGTCCAGCCAGTGACTTGAAAACTCTGGTACAAACACTACACTTGTGACAATTATTGACACATAGTGCTGGGCCCATGGTACCATGTGACGAGAAGTGCAGAGAGATCTCCAGATATAAAGCAATGCCTGTGCCGTGAAGCTTTTATAGTGAGCAACTGGATAGAACTGGTCATTCCGTATAGTCAACCTTGATGTAATATTAGGGAGAGCACTCAACGTAATGCAACTCACCCGTCTTCGTTTGTGTTGTTGGTTGTGCGAGTAGGGAGTTAATTATTATAAAATAACAGGAGACTGGACTGGTGTAATTCCTTAAGTATACATATATATATATATATGTGTGTGTGTGTGTGTGTGTGTGTGTGTGTGTGTGTGTGTGTGTGTGTGTATGTGTGTGTAAAGACTAAGCGAAACTACACCAATCACAAGTTTACGCAGCAAACTCAAAATCCATTCAATGTAACATTACTTCTAGAAGAAAATATACGCTCACGAGGGAACTTTTAACAACTTTTCTACGAAATGTTACAACTACGGTAGAGAACCTTTAGAATCAAAAATAAAAAAAACCTCGGTCGACGTTTCATTGTAATAATAGATTCAATATATATTGCATGTTATTGTTGAATTACATACAATATATATTGAAGTAGGAGCAATAGAATGAATTGTTGAATCTAATTTTCATATTATTCCTGAGGAGAATCAAAGTAGTTGTATCCAATAGAATTGCCAAGTCTTTTGTCAAAACTAATGCGTTGTGTTTCTACACATTCATATCAAGTGATTGATGGAAAAAGGTAAGGAAGAGAGAGGGGGGGGCTGTAAGAGAGAGACAAAGAGAGAGAGAGACTGAAACAGAATGGGAGAGACTGAGTATGTGTGATAGAGAGAGAGAGACTGAGTATGTGAGAGAGAGAGAGTGTGTGTGTGTGAGTGTGTATGTGAGAGAGGGACAGAGAGAAACAGAGAGTAAGAGACAGAGAAAGTGTGTGTGTCAGAGACAGAGAGAGAGAGGGAGTGTGTGTGTGAGATAGAGTGTGTGTGTATGTGAGATAGATAGATAGAGAGTGTGTGTGTGAGAGAGAGAGAGAGGGAGAATGCTGTAGACGGAATGGAGGTAACAGTAATTTCAAATAGTTACTCTGTACTTTAAGCTGGATCATTTATTTATCTATATATCTACTTAGATAGCAATTACATATTTATTTCTCCATCTATATATCTTAAACACCAATAAACATAAAAATAAACAGGCTAGAAATATACTTTATTCACGAATGTACCTATGCACACAAACATACAAACACAGAAACGAAGACATACACACACAGAAACGAAGACATACACACAAACATACACGCACACACAAACATGTGTATAAACACGCACACACACATAAAAATAACTAAGTTTTCCATTAATAAGATTACTTTTAAAATGAAATTATAATTATTTCTACTATAGGCACGATGCCAGCCATTTGGGGGAGGGGAAAATCGATTAAATCGACCCCAGTGCCTTACTGGGGCTTTATTTTATTGACCCCGTAAGTATGAAAGGCAAAGCTAACCTCGGCAGGATTTGAACTCAGAACACAAAGCATGGTGTCTGACGCTCTACCAATACTGCCAACCCACTGAATAAAATTATAACGAAAGGTTTTGCTATAAGAATAAAAGAAACATTTCAAACTGAACTGTTTTATCAAAAATCCAGAGTAGTTTCAGGCTGTTTGATATCAAAAGATAACGAAAACCCCAGATCAAAAACGAACCACTAAGAATGTAAAAAAAAAATGGTAAAAGTGCACAAGTAAAACATAACCTCCAGAGGAATACTGAAAATATTTGAAACTAATGAATCCATACATTTGTAAATTATACAAAGCAACGAAGCCTTTACGTGGTCGCTCAATCTGCTCCGAAACAACAATAACAGCCAAATCCCCTTCAAATCATACTGAATGGTTTTGAGGTCATTAATTGGTTTTCCTTTCTTAAAAGCAAACATAAAACTAATTAAAGTCTTTTGATACATATAATAAAATTTCATAACATTCAAATCAAGCAAAATGTAAAATACTGATGGATTTAAAGAAAGGTGATACAAAGGCAGAAGTAAATTCACGCTAAGTACCTATATCTAGGTGTTCATGTTGACTGATAAAATGTCAAGTCAGTCAATCATATTGATGGCCTCCACATTACTATATACAATGGCTAAAGAATATGTCTATAGAGTTTTAGTCAATACTATATATATTCACAGATGCAAACACCTCTTTTCACCTCTTTTGTTTGAATCCTGTGTTGAAGTCTCTTAAGTGACAGAGAATGAAACTACATGAAACTATATGGACTTGTAAAATGTGTGGAATGTGGAATGTGTATAATCTGTGGATTCTGGAGAGTGTAATGTCAAATGTGTAGAATTAATCGAATGTGTGGTACGTATTCAATGCGGAATATGTCATATGTGGTGAGTGTAATGTGTGAAATGTGGAGTATTGACTGCGGAAGGTGTGGAATATGAGTAATGT
>OZ024753.1:1766706-1776706 GCA_964016885.1 Eledone cirrhosa | reverse complement strand
TTTGGAGTTTCACGTGCTTCTCACGAGGTCATCATCGTGTCTGAAGACCCTGCGAGAAGCAGGATGAATATATATATGTGTGTGTGAGTGTGTGAGTCTGTGTGTCTGTATGTAGAAACCCGTAGATGAAATATCAAGGAAAACGGTGCTCAATATGTTGCAGGAGAGCTTATTTAGTATCCTTATCGAACCCTCTTTGGATTTTAGTCTTCAAATTTATTATTATTACTATATATATATATATATATAGAGAGAGAGGGAGGGGGGAGAGAGAGAGAGAGAGAGAGAGAGAGAGAGAGAGGAGGAGAGTGAGAGAGAGAGAGAGAGAGAGATACATACATATATAAGTGCGTGAGTGTGCGCGTGTATGTGTGATACATTTATTAATGAAACAAAATATGTATTAAAAGGTCTATATGTATATATCTGTGTGTGTGTGTGTTTATGTGTCTGTATATGACATGATTATAGATGATTCATTGATTTTTTAGGAGATATCTCAGTTGGCATATAGAAAAAAAGAGACGTAGTTATTCTAACAATTATTGAATGTACATTTTCTTTTTCACTTTCAATATTTAGAATCAAGAATTTATTTATTTTCTCTCCTAAAAAATAAAGAACCATTCCATATATCAAGACTGTATTCTAGAATAAACAGTAACTATATTTGTTAAAATTATTCTCTCTTATGAATATTTAAGCCCCATTATATATTCCTGGCTTGGCTAAACTCTTCAAAAAGACAATTTGTAATTTCATTATAATGTTTATTTTGATGTGATATTTTCATATCATTTCGATATAATAGAAGAGCAAATAATAATTATACTTTAATCCGTCCTTTAAATATTCTTTATAGCCTTATATTATGTGTAAAATAAGATCTTTAGGTAGCAATTTAATATGAATATATTTACTATTATTTTAGCATCATGTCTAGTATACAGATTCAAATGAGTGCAGTTATGGACCGAACAAAGACATAACAAAATATTAATCAAAACAAATGGTGCTTAGTCGATATTTAAATCATTGATTTTTTTCTGTAGAAATGTCTGTAACATACTTAAAAATAATCATTTATTCAAAGGTAACTGAGTAATTAACAATCTGAATTAGTTTTATATGTATATGTGCTTCTTTGTTTTATTTTTCTTAAATAGTGATCAGATAAGTAAGCTGGCATCTTGTCGAGCCGGCATCATGAATCCAAAATGGGAACACCTAAATAAATTTGTTATCGTTATGATAGTAGTTAATGTATTTAATGCAAGAAACATTTAAAAGACTAATCATAAATAATTATTTTGATGAATAAAAGACAACATGATTTAGATTGTACCAGAAAGTATAGGAGATAAATCCGATGTTTCAAACTTGTTAGACCATCAAAGTAGAGTATACTTCACCATACACGTCGAAATAATGATGAGACAAAGACTGCATAAATGTACAATATTATACATTAACTGGTGCAGTTAATTAACATATGTGTGCATGTGTGTATGCGTAGGTAATTGTGTGTGAACGTGTGTACGTGACTATCTGTGTGTTTTATAGTGAAGTACTAATGGTAGCCAGTGCCAGATTTACCATTGTGCTTAGGTGTGCTGTGACCAGGGTGGGGTGGGTGGCATCTTCCTGCCAAATTGTTTTTTACGGTGAATTTTTCAAATGTAAGAGGCCTCATAACTTAACTAGCTCAGGGTCTTATTTGTTCTAAATACGGCACAGATAAGAGTGTCTGTGTGTATGTATATGTGTGTATGTGTATGCGTTTGTGTCTGTTAGGTTGAATATGTGTGTTTTTGTGTGTGTATTCTTAGTGGCGGGTGAGTGAATGTGTATGTTGTTTGTGTGCGTATCTTTTATGTGTAAGTTTGTGTGTATGAGTGTGTATCCGTATAAGTGCTTATGGTTCAGTGTGTGATTGAGTATGTTTGCAAGGGTGTTCAGTGTGTGTGTGTGTGTATGTAAGCATTTGTGTCTGTCTGGATACATTGTGACGTCTGCTGATGTTTCCAATATAAATAGATTTAGTTATGTAAATAAATACTCAATAAATTAACACATCCTTCCATGCAATGCGATGTTAACACACAGACACACTACATACACACTAACACACACACTAACACACACACACACACATACACACACGCACACACACACACACACACACACAGAGGTACGCAGACAAAAATACACTACCTTCTCACATACATATTCAGTCAGTAGTCAAATAAAAAAAATCTCACAGTGATTGATTTTCTTGAAAAATCAATCACATTTTTCGCGCACACGTAAGTGTCTGTGTGTGTGAGTTTTGGTTAAGTTTAGTGCATAATGATAATAAATATAGATGTATGTGTGTAATGCAGTTGTTTGTATAAAACCACAGATTTCAGAGTGAAAAATGTCGGAATGTAAAAAACGAACTACGGCCTATATACTTTTCATAGTAATTCTTATTTCTCCACTCCTTGAAATCAATACAGATGATCATGCGTTCACAGATATTGCATATCTGAAATGTTTAAACAATTGACTGTATCGCAGAAATATTACTATGAATATATAAGTTTACTAGTATATAATCTGTTGTTTGACATACGGCTTACTAATATTTGACTTCATCATGTTTCTTCCTCTAGCAAGGTGACATTTGTGGCTATATATATATATATATATATATATATATACAGTATATAAATATATATATATATATATATACAGTATATATATATATATATATATATATATATATATATATATATATATACCATATATATATATACCATATATATATATATATACCATATATATATATATATATATACCCCCACAAATGTCACCTTGCTAGAGGAAGAAACATGATGAAGTCAAATACTAGTAAAGCTGTATGTCAAACAACAGGTTATATACCAGTAAACTTATATATTCATATATATATATATATGTGTGTGTGTGTGTGCGTGTGTGTTGATTGGATATGTGCTTGTGTGTGAATGTATGTCGTAATATATGATGAGTATTAAAGGAAAACGGCAACTGGCAGTCATCAGCGTGTCTGTGTTCCGAGTAGATATATTGAGACATTGCATCTAAAAAAACATAATCAAACGTGCTCTTCCATTTTTATTAAGACGGTACTACATAATTTTAAGGATATTTGGTTATATTTTCTGGCATGTCAACCGACAATGTGGTTACTTCGTTGGATCGACTCTTAAAGTTAGGAAAGTGATATGTCTGGTTTTCATGCTTTTCAAGCGACCAGTACTGATATCTTTAATTGAAACCTAAACTGTATGATGATCAGTTTAATGGTTCCTGTATAAAGATACTATTCCTTGGGCGGTTCGAGCATCAGGGATAGGAAGGTGAGATGTGTTTTTCGTGCCTTTTCAACCACTAGTTCTGAAACCTTTAAGTGAAACTACATAACGATATCAGTTCAATGGTGTTTGTATAAAAGCATATAGGTCATTATGACATGGCAAATGGTCAGCCAATTTGAGAGGAACGTCTAATCAAGTTACATATATTTATTTTATCGATTCCATCTTGTGTACAAGGGAATTCGATACAAATGGAATATGAATCTATAATAATAGGTATTTAGTTTTGCTATTTGGCGTTTTTGATCTTTCGCTACCCTTTCTACGCTAATAAATATTGGCTTTTTAGCTTGGAAAAAGGTGTTATATTTTTTGAAAAGTAGAAATGAGATGTGATTTTTCTCTTTCTAAGTTTGGATACTTTATTGTTCAGAAATATTTATCGTAATGGTTAAATTATAACAATGTAGTTGCAAGTATTTATAAATCAATTAAAAATACATTCTTGAGAATATGAGTCATTGATTTGTAGATATCTTGATGATGGATACTGTACAACATTGGTGATAGCCCAACATTCTCATTAAATCGACTAATTGTATCTTTGTTAAGACAGCTGTAAGATAGATGATCAGTATTTATCACACGCACTAATGTGACAAATTCCTCGATGAAAGGTGTGTATCAAATAAGTAATTAAATGGTATTGATTTTGTATGGATAGAAATCAATGAATTTATGATGTACATTAGTGGAATAAGCGAAATAGCTACGCGGCTAAGATAGTAACCTGGGTTACAAACTTGGTTTACTATAGGCTTGCCGTCTATGCAACCACACTCGTCACATGACGGTTAATTGAGAAAGAATTATGAGTGAGTCACAATTAAAGTTATTTTATATCTGGTATTTTAGTATCCATTTTTAAACTTGTTTTTCATGAAAATAGTAATTTTATTCAAATTAAACCCACAACGTTGGCTTAAAAACCATTGATAATTACATAAATATGAAAAAGAAAGCTAAAAACAAAATCAACTAATGAGAAAAGGGGGAAGGGGGAAGAAGGGCAGATCTGACTGTATAGGAAAGTAGAGGAAAAGACTATAATGCCATAAATGAGAGGAAAATGAGGAGAAAAGCAAGGACTCTTGGGCCACAGAAGAAAGGGAGGGGGAAGTGGAGGGGTGATGGGCGGGCGGTCTTTGGGCTGGGTCTCGCGCACAAAATGATAGGGAAAAGAGAAACATGAAACTAACATAACAGTAGTACTAATCACCTTTGAAATATACAGAAGAACGTTGTAGAGCTGTCAGCAGCTTATCAAGAAGCCATCAGTGAGACAGATATTGAATATATAGATAGTTTGTGGCAATAAGACTTCACGGAGATAAATCACAAAAGAATGTAATTAAAATAGGAATTTATTTTCATATTCGCCTGAAATCTCAATGAAGGAATGTTATTTTTAGTTTTATGACTTCAACTAAGATGACTTGAAACAAATAAGGAAAATCACGATAGACATCTTATTCAATACAGTTTACGTAGCTTTTTTTTTAAACTTAAAATTTAACGTTGCAAATAATTTCTAAATTCACTGATGCTCCATGAAAATCTAGATAGCTTTATGGCAATTTTCGTGTAAATTTAACATTTATTTATTATAAAGTCTAAAATTTAATTATTAGAAGCACCCTCTCTTCTATCACCGTTTAATGAATGCTTTAATGAGCTTTAGTCACCTTTCTGCTATTAAGGAAGTTGATTAATTACCAATTTTATGTTGGACTCTGAGAGAAAATAGAAGTTTTATGTGAAGTCACTGTATGGCGTAAATTAAATCCATTATGTAGCCCCAAATGTTTCATCAGGAATTCGAGTTCTCTCTTGTCTGCTATATGGAAAGCGATAAACACTGGAAGATTATGTTTCTTTAAATAAATAAATATGTTTCCAGTGAAGTTTTTTCTACTTGGAAGAAACATCACTATTCCTTTCAAGCTTATTACCATTATCGCTTCCAAGCGACTTTTAGTGAGATTCGTTTGCTTATAGTGTACAGGTAAGTGTTATAAAGTAAGGACCACATCCTGTCGAGCCAGGAAGGCGATTTCAATCCCCAGTTGTAGCTATTTTCATGGGGTTGTATTTTACGTAACGTTACTGAAACCTAACACTATTTTAGGTAAAGAAACAGTTGACAATAGAAATTTGCACTGAATTTTTTAAATATCTAAAATGTATGATTTCCAATATTTATAATCAGATCCTACCTATGTCAATTGCCCTTTCTTAACCGCTCAACTTATGTTAAGTTTTTCATGCATTTGCTATGTGAATAGGGAAGAATACAGTTAGCTAAATTAATATAATAGAACCAGAGATCAAATCCAAACTTGGTTTACCAATCAACTATAAACTTGGTTCACCGCTCAAATCCAGACATGGGTCACCGATCAAATCTAAACCTGGTTTACAGATCAAATCCAGATTTCATTCACTAATCATTTCCTGATTTAATTCCCTGATCAAATCCAGACTCGGCTCACCGATCAAATCGAGACTTGGTTTACAGGTCAAATTCCTTATTTTAGATGTTCAATAAAATAACTCCAGTAATACACCAAATGGATGACGAATTAGCAAAGTTGTTAGAATGACTGGTGAAAATCTTTAAGATATTCGTGTCGGCTCTTTGTGCTGTCTGAATTTTAATCTCTCGGAGGTTAACTTGGGAATTCATTCTTTCAAGATCGAGTACTGGGATCAGTTCTTCCTCTATATTTCTTTCTCACGTCCTCTCCACTATCGCTTTTTCTCTCCCCCTATTCTGGAATAAATCAGCTGTATTCAAACTGGGAGAGGGGTGGGTACCGTCAGGTTTAATGTATCCTGAAGGCGCCCTTACAACTCCATACATGCATACAATATACTGAGGTATACTTAACCATTTCCCACACCAACATTACCAGCACCAAAAGATCACCGATACCTCAACCGCCTATATTTACGCACACACAGACACACACACACCAAATATATAGGAACCTGTTACGTGCCAAAAGAAAACAATTAAGTTGGAATCATTGAAAAGTCACACCTTTAATTTATTTTTACATGACAGAATCTTAAGATAGAAATCTAGTTTTATTACAAACTACGTAAATGAGAAATTAAACTTGAAATATAATTTATGATATGAAAAATTAAGCAAATATCGATGAGAAATTGAAACATTACTTATCGATTCCATCTAATAAAAGTCAGTTAATAAATATTCATCAATGTAATTTTCTCTCCTCCTTTTTTTCATTATACTTCAACCTATTTCAATTATATAATTTAATTTTTAAATTTTTCCTTCAGTTTTCTTGTTGTTGCTGTATTTATCCTATTTGCGCGTATATTTGATAGTGTATTTACATAGAGGTATATATGGTTGCATACCTACATACCTGCACACATACGTATATACATACATATATACATACATACATACATACATATATACATACATGCATGTATACATACATACATACAAGCATGCATACATGCATGTATACATACATACATACAAGCATGCATACATGCATGTATACAGGCATGCATACATTCATACATATATACATACATATATGCATATATATCTGCATACATATATACGTACATACGTGCAGTTGTCTCTCTTTGTCTCGATCTCTCTCTCTCGATCTCCATCACTCGCTATATATATATATATATATATATATATATATATGTGTGTGTGTGTGTGTGTGTGTGTGTGTGTGTGTGTGTGTGTTTGTGCGTGTATAGATAGATATAGGAAGAGAAAAGTGGGGAGAGAACAAGATTGAAAGAGATACGCATACATACATACATACATACATACATACATACATACATACATACATACATACATATACGCATAGATACATATACGCATAGATACATATACGCATAGATACAAGCATACGTACGTACACACACACGAATCTGATGATTTGGAAAATGAAGAATAAAAATTATTTTTAGTTTCGTGAATTTATTTTTTCTGAAAAGATGATTGATAAATAGCATTCCAACTTTCCTTGTAATTACTTAGTTATGAAAATAATGGTGATTGATAATAATACATAAGGATGAAGGCGGTGACAATAATAATAAGATGGAGGGGAGGGGGGGGGGGGAGACAGAATTATTTGGTGGGCGATGGTAATTGTTAAAATGCTTATATAAATATAATATGCATCCAATGTTTTCCTTAAAAAATATCCAAGAGAGATTCCTGAGTTCGATTCCAGTCACGTGGTTACACAAATATCATGCTAGTGAGGTTTTGTGGTCTTTCAATTTTCTTACGTCATATTCCTGATACGATTTATTAATCTCCCGTCTGGTCTTTGGGTTTTCTTTGTCACGTAAAGAAACACACATATATATATATATGTATATATATATATATATATATATATAAATATATATACACAGCCACAGACGCACACAGGCAGACACACACACACACACACACACACACATATATATATATATATATATATATATATATACGTATATACATATATCAATATATCAATTGTACATATATGATAACTTTATATCACATGCTGATATAAACTGATGATCAGCGCAGCCCTGTAAAACTGAAAATTATTTACAACCATCAATTTAAACGCTCTTAAGTGTAGCTAGGAATCATCAGAAATATCACTGAAGCTGAGCTTTCCATGTCTAGATGTCTCCTCATCAATTACTGGATTTCCGGTCTTCCATAGATACATTAATTGTCCCTAACTTGATTTATAGCAATCGATGGTTGAATATAAATAACACAAACGATCTAATTACTGGAACCTGGAAGTCTCTTTGGTTTATATGAAATCGCAATTTTATTTGTTTGAGATACAATTACTTTGACTTCTGATACAGGACAGCTGACTACAAGCCCAATATTTCAAATCCTACTGGTCTATGTTGACTAACGATATGCTGGAAATATCAGCCAAATCACCCTCAAATCAATTCCTTAGTATCAGAGATGTGATTTCTAGAAACAGAGAAGTAGCGGCTTTACGTGGAGCGACTCCCTAATCTCTAAGCCACGCACCCTATCGAGTCTCGTTACTGAATAATCATTTCGGAGGAACCCCATTTCGGCTGCTTCTATTTGTGATCGTATTCATTCGGTACGATTGCAAATATTTACAACTGAAAGTATAGTCCATACAATTACTGCTTACCCCAATCTACCCGGCTAAAAACAAGTTCCATGTTGGCTTCTAAGTTGAGTATTGGCTGTAGGAAGTACATTAAAGAGTGCAACTAATTGCTCTGAAAATATTCACGGCGGAGAATTGGCAGAATGTCGGATAGGAATGTCTTGCCGCATTTATATTCTACTCTTTCCACTCTGAACTTAATTCTTTCCGAATTTAACTTTGCCTCTCATGACGTTAGTGAACGCGGTAGAATGGTAAAGTCGTTATGACGCCTGACAGTTGCTTAGCGGTATTTGTTTTGACTTTTTTTTTCTTTCTGAGTTCAAATCCCGTCGATGTCAAATTTTCCTTTCATCCTTCTGGAGTCAATAAAATAAAGTACCAGTCAAATATATAATAAGCCTCCCCCCACCACCTTCGCCCATCTGGACAAAGTTAGAAACCATTATTTTTTAGGTCGGTAAATAATGATTCAATCCTCCTCCTTCATAACCTTTTTAATCAGAGGCGGAAGGGAAGAGTATGAATGATATGTAATGCCTTTGGTGTTTTGGCGTCGACAGATGAACGTGGGTAATGAAAAAAAATCCAAGTAAATTTCAGCTAAGCTGAAAGATCTCGGCTTAATCCATGTTTCCAAAATATTCAGCTTTTCAGAATTCCCATGAAAATGCTGTGAAAGGAATTAATGAATGGATTAAGGGGGAAAATGTTCAGCGTCCCACGCATATGAAGAAATAATTTAGCAAAGAGATAAATGTAGAATCTAAAAGTAAGTGATAAACAGTAAGAGTAATATATATATATATATATATATGCAGTGCCCCAGCATGGTCTCAGCCTGTTTTGTTATGTCCCAATGTTTACTGGAATGAACGCTATCAACTTTAATGTACCGAAACCGTAGTGATTTTCAGAGGTTGACTAAGGAGATGGGACTGGCCGTCTTTCCGTTGTCTTTTATATTGTTTTTTTGTCCCTATTTTGAATTTATATTCTAAAGTCCTAGTCATACAAACCTTTTCCGACACTGTCATGTAATAGACATCATATCACCCGGTCTGCCTTCCTCTATTCTCCCTTCTTACCTTTTCTACACCCCACTGTCATTCCTCTTTGTCTGCGGATTAGACTACAGTCCTTATTATTCTCTTTCGTTGTTTCTGTCTTTTTATGACTTAAGGTCAAAATAAAAGCAAAATATTATTAATATTAACGTTTGTATATTATTATTAACCTTTGTATAAAATGTCAGGTCACTCTTGAGTGCTACTGGTAACATGTAACCCAGTACAACTTGTCGCATGGTCGGGTCATCGGCGACTAAACCCGCAACCCCACCAAGTTTACTTGGTGAGGAGGGTGGTTTTGGACACCCTGCAGGACAAAAAACAAAACCTGACAAAGGGCGGAAGAACT
>OZ024753.1:1751706-1761706 GCA_964016885.1 Eledone cirrhosa | reverse complement strand
CAAATAACAGTTAATGGGGTCGTATGGACGCCGTACTTAGAATACATCGTCTCCTGTGCACCTCAAAAGCCTATCATTCCAGGTCAGAAGAAACGATTTCTTCCACATAAGGATATACATAAGGTAAGTATATACGTTCAACAATCTTGCAGGAAGGTATACGCTGCTGACGATAGCTAATAAGCTTGAAACTAGTACAGCGTTCCTTTGTCAGTGTTGAACAAACGAGCAACGATGGTTGCTGGACACTACGGCTTAATACGGGATGTTTGTTTACAAACACACCGAGCATTATAATAAATGTTCGGTGAATCCATACGTACATATATATATATATATCTACATACTACTGTACGTCTGAATACATATATGTATGTACGTGTACATACTTATATTTAAGTCGTACTAAGAGTGGGAAATGAAATTTCGTTTCATTTTTTCCGTTGATATATATATATATATATAATTACAACAACAGTGACATAAACAAGTACTCAAGTTTCGTTATTTCAAAACTTGAGTACATGTTTATGTCACTGTTGTAATTATTTAGGGCGGTGGATTGGCAGTATCGGTAGAGGGTCGGACACCATGCTTTCCAGCATAGTTACGTCCCTTTACGATCTGAGTTCAAATCCCGCCGTGGTTGACTTTGCCTTTTATCCTTACGGGGTCGATAAAATAAAGTACCAGTAATGTACTGGGTAATTGCTGGCCTTGTGCCTAAAGTAGAAACAATTATTTATAAGATGTAAATAACAAACTTTTCTACTTCGTTTAACATCAGTGGACTTGACATCTAAACACGAAATAATTTCTTTAAAACAGTCCTTTTTATTTGGTGTTCCTTCTTTCCATGTTATCTGTTTATTTTATATAAACTTGATTTTTTTCAACACGCTGATGCGTATGTGTATATGTGTGTGCGTGTGTATGTGTATATGTGTGTGCGTGTGTATGTGTATATGTGTGTGCGTGTGTATGTGTATATGTGTGTGCGTGTGTATGTGTATACATTTATATGTATGAGTATATACATATATATAAATATATATAAAATATATATATAAATTAATGTAGGAGTATATAAATATAAACGCACAAACACAGACACAATTACAAAAGTACACACTCACAGACACACATTCACAGAAACACATACATTTACACAGATGCATACATACACACACACTCATTATATATATATATACAAATAAAATACTAATAAAATATAAAATTATTAACTCATATATATATATATATTAACTTATATATATATTAACTCATATATATATATATTAACTCATATATATATATATATATATATATATTAACTCATATATATATATATTAACTATATATATATATATATATATATATATTAACTCATATATATATATATTAACTATATATATATATATATATATATATATATATATATATATATATATTAACTTATATATATATATTAACTTATATATATATATTAACTCATATATATATATATATATATATATATATATATATATATTAACTCATATATATATATATATATATATATATATATATATATATATTAACTCATATATATATATATATATATATATATATATATATATATATTAACTCATATATATATGTGAGAAACATTTGTAACCAGGATTGAAACACCTCCACTTTGTTCTTATATATATAATTAGAGTGCGAGCGGGGATGCGGAAGGTAACGCGTGTGTGTGGATGTAAGTGTGAAAGTCTGGAAGGAAGCGAGTGTATGTGAATGTGGGTTTTGAAAAACCATTATGTGTGTTGTGGTGGAGTGAATGTCTGTCCCTGTATGGGTGTAGGTGCATATGTGTGTGTGTGGGGGGGGGGGGGGGGTGAGATGAGATCGTATCGAATCTGGAGGCAGTGTGGCGTGGGGTTAAGTGTGAGTGTGTTTGTGTGGTTAAAAGAAGGGGATACGTGATATGTCTGTAGGTGATGTGCGTTCGTGTAAGGTGTGTCGTTGCGTGTGTCTAAGTTTCAGAATGGATGTTGGTGTGTGTGTGGATGATAAAGATCCAGAGGTATACCAGGTGAATTCAACGTGAGGTAAATTCCAAGTTTAAGCAGAAGAGAATGGCGATGAGGAAGTGAAATGTTAGTGTGGCGTGGGAAACCGGAAATGGTCAGGTCGAAAGAGTGGGAGGATAGGGTGGAGTAAAAGTAGGAAGAGGGAAGAGTTCAGTGCCCTTAGTCTACTCCCGCCAGAATTCATGTTTTCGATGACGGTAGTGTGTATGCGAAGGGTAGAGTTGAAAGAAAGGAAAAAGTTTGCGAGCATAATTATTTTGAAACTAGCAGAGACATTGAAGAGAGAAGCTTGCAAAACTAACTAAAAGAAAGAAAAAGGGAAATGTTTACAGCAGCTAGGTTCACTAAGCGAGGACGTGGCAAATAAGATGAGTAGATATCTTTATTCATTTTGACTAACTGTCTAATCTATTTTTGATTGATATGGTTGAAAAATATTACTAAACGGGCAGTAAGCTTCCGTATTAGTTTTCACCTTTCTTTTTAATTATTTTTTCATTATTTTTAATATTTTTTTAATATTTTATTTCCAAATTCAGGACAGTTACAATAAATTTGTCTGAAATACAAGTCTCCTTGTTTTTTAGACTGTAATCATTTTTTTCATAATTTTGCCATTTCTGTTGTGGGGGGTAAGTTCTTGTTGTTTTTGTGTTGTTGGTGAATTGTTTGGTGTATCATTTCGATACTTCATTGTAGGTCCTGTAGTTGTGTGTGTATATATATATATATATAAATATATATATATATATAAACATGTATATATTACTCTATTACGTGTTCCAACCGACAGGCTGAAGCCATGCTGGGGCATCGCATATATATATATATATATATATATATATAATGTAAAGGGGGAAACCACTTTTCTTTTGCAGTTTTTTTCTGTATCTAATGTTGATTAATATTTGTTAAATTATTTTTTATAACATTGTTTGTGGAGCAGAATTCTGAGGCTCATCTGTGAGAGACTTTTTTATATTGACATTTCCAATTTATGCAAACGCTATCGTATTGAATGTCCTTATAAATATATCTATGTAAATGATATTTGTGAGAGCGTGTGTCTATATATATATATATAGAATGATTAAGGTGTTTAGTATACACAATTGTACTATATGAATTATTTCTCACTTCTATGCCTGCATCTACAAATGGTGTAGTTAAACTTGAATGTTGAATTTGGGCCTGAATATCTTTTCATTCTGACAATGACAAGCTTTATTCAATAAGTACAAGCTTTATTCAATACATTTCAAATAAATTATATAATTTTTGCAATAAATAGAAAAAGATAAAATTAAATAACGTTAGTGAGAAGGTGATAGAGAACGACATGCTCTACACCCTGTTAATAAAACAATATATTGCTGCAAAGAACAACCAATGACACTTGCTGCGTTGGCTGCTCCACCTCACAGGAGCTCCTCCCCTCGGTGGAATGCACTCCTGACAGATATCCTGAGTATAACGGCAGTTTGAACTGTTCCTGTCTACCCAGTTACACTGACAAGGGTTGATCTGAGGCTATGGTAAATGACACTTGTTCCAGATGTCATGTAGCGGGATTGAACGTGAAACCTACGGATAGCAAAGCGAACCTCTTAACCATTCAGCTCTGCTGTATCCACTGATGCTATAGTATACTGTAGGATAGACCTATAGAATTTAACCATTCATCCATGTTTTCACAATAAATAAATACATACAATCTGAGTATGTAATAATTGCATACACAAACGTATCTAGAAACATATGTAGATGTAATTGAAAACATGTAGATCCACACATGCAATGACATCTCTACTTGCACGTACGCAAAAACACATTGATATTCCTACATAATTACCTAGTTGATGTTGTCTAAATCCCAAAGTAAGTCTTATTTCTGTGTTAGAAATTCTCTCTCCACTCTCTCTCTCTCGATGAGATATAAATATAAAAGAAAAGAAAACCAAGAGGACACTCACTCACCCATTCATACACACGTACATAAGCGTGTATACATACACGCATGTACATACATACACGTATATATATACATACACACATAAACACATACACACACGTACACATGTCAGAAGATTAACTGATGTTGCTAGCAATAATTGAAACGACCGCTAATTGAACTACTATTTTGATATTTGAATAAATCTGTTTATTATTTTCAGTCAAAGTCTGTAAAATCAGATGTCTTCCGCCCCCCCCCCCTATTATTTTCCAATCTGTATGTCTGTTCTTCGAAGATTTATTTTTGTCATTAATTTTCTTTAGCTCTTTTCTTCAATTTATGTACCATCTTTTTCGAAAAGCAAAAGAATGCATTTTTGTGTTGATGTTATTATTTTTGGGGATTGCAGACACCTGTTTGCAATGCTAGCTTCTCACGGAAGTAAAAGAACATTAATTCACTCACATGTATGGAGCTAATTACAAATCTTGCTTGTATTGTTGAAAATAAATGCCATTGTAACACAAGAAGAAAAGTGGTTTTAGAATTGCAATGCACCTTCCAGTATTTAATGAAATATATTTACACTCTGATTTCAAACCCCGCCGATGTCAAGTGTGCCTTTCATTTTTTCTGTACTTGTAAAATATACATAGGTATGGACGCGTAACTCCTGGTAGAATCATATGGGTGTTGTAGTCATATATGACGTGTCATGGGCATTTTAAAGCCTGGAAGAGCCCATCCCCGTTCTAGATCTGAACACAGCCAATTTCCTCTAGAGCAGGTTTTTCCAAACTTTTTCAAGCGCGGAACCTATTTTGATTCAGAAACTTTTTGGGGAACCCCAAAGTCTAATACTGTTATATGGTCGTAATATAAATATACTCCTTTACCTTTTTTCTCGGAATCCCAGACACTCCTTTGCGGAACCCACTTTGGGAACCACCGCTCTAGAGAAGGATAGTGATAGAGAGGAAATGAGAAAGATATATAGAGGAAGAATCAACTCCAGCACTAAGCTGGTACTTTTTTATCGACCTCGAAAGGATGAAAGGCAAAGTTGATCTCAGCGGGGTTTGAACGCAGATGACATAGAACTGAAAGGAATGCCTCAAAGCCCTCTATCTGATGTTCTGCTGATTTTGCTAATTTACAGCTTTCCGGTAGAATGAATTCCAATAAAAAATTCTGTGGTTGATACGATCAGTAGTCGTCTCCCCGATAATTTGTGTCTTTGTATATTTGAGAACATGTTATGGGGAGGGGTGGTGTATTAGTTAGTGTCTGCATGTTCGTATTTATATGCCAGACGGCAAATTGCCAGAGTCGTTGGAACTTCGGATAGAATGCTGTGTTGTCTCGTTCCTGCGTTCTGTGTTCAACTCCTACCAACGCCAACTTTGCCTTTCATCCTTTTGAGGTCCTCTATATCGCTTTCTCTCTCTCTCTCCCTTCTCCTCGTGAAGAAATCGGTTGGGTTCAGACCTGGAGAGAGATGTTCTCTGCCAGGTTTTAAATGCCTTAGACACGCTGTATGTCACTGCGTTGCCCCTATGACACCATCGGGAGATATGGGTCCATACATACATCTGTCTGTCCACATCCCGTAATGCTTTAAGCATCTCTTCCCATTCTTCATTATTTTATCTTATATTTTTATTTCTGTATTTTGTTCCCTTCTATCTTTTACTTTCGAAGCCTCTTTCAGCATTCTGGTATTTATTCATTTTAAAAGTCATTTTTAGAAATTAAAGAATATATATGATATTATGTTCAATAATGGTTTCAAATGAAATAAAACACAAGGTGATCCATAAATGGCTTTACCGTTTAAAAATGTAATAACCTTTTCTTTACTAATACATTTTAAATGTTTACTTCAGATTCAGATTTTGGAAATATATTACCTGGAAATTTTCTATAAAATTCCAGTAACATATTTTTAAAATCTGAAAAATAAAATGAAAAAAAAAACATTCATAAAAACCATTGTTTAAATGGTAAAGTCATTTACCGGCTACCTTATATTTTTTCATTTTACTCCATCCTGTGTTTTGTTTAATATGCATGATATGACATTTACACAATTATATTATTCATATTGAACGCGTATCTATAACAATGTATTAAGCACCGGACTGCTATAAACGTAATAGAAAACCATTCCATTTTTTTGTATGGAATTTTACTTTTTCCGAAAAATCCAATAGTATTCTACTTAAATTGAATATGACTTCATTAAGTACAATTCTAAGCCATTTATAGCTACTTTTCTTAGTCGTGTTTAGTGCTAATCGTTATTTAAGAGCGTGAAGGGTGATGGAATAGTAAAGTTATTAGAGAGTCGTATACAATTATATTATGTATTGTTCCGGCACTTCATGTTCAGATCCGGCTGAGGCCAACCTTGCTTTTCATCCTTTCGAGGTCGATGAGAAAATACCAGCAAATTGTTGGCTTTGCGACTAAATTAGAAATCCTTATTTAAAAAAGTAGATTGGCAGAGCAATTCCAGCGTTGGAACAATGCTTAGCAGTTTATTTATGATCAAATCCCGCCTAGGTCAACTTTGCTCTGTAATTAAGGAGGGGGGCTATTATTTTGCGAGTAATTTTAAATTTTATTAAATAATCCGAGATCACATTAGCTTTACATCATCGTTAGAAAATTGAAGATTTGTAAATCTTCTACTACATTATCCGATGTGCCCCTCTCTTTTCATGATGGAAGTATATAATTTAAGAAAGGTTTCGTTACTATTTCTAGCAGATTGAGTGATCCTGTAGAAGTTTCCTCGTTGGTTCTTTCTCTTGTGTGTTATAAGTTTCAGTGAAAGGAGACAGAAATTCATAAATAGTTGTCAGATTTATCAATGATGTTTACTGTACTGTTCTCTCTGTCACAGTGTTTATCATATATTACCTTGTCCTTTTTAAATCGATTTCTCTTCATTAATAAGATATAGTTTTAAAGTTTTCATGTATAATATACTGCAAGGTGATGAATTGGAAGAGGCATTGAATGTCGCTTAAGACACTGTAGTATTTGTTCCGAATTATTCTGAATTTTTGTTGTTGCTTTTTTTCTTTACTTCAAATCCCACCTATGTCGAATTTGCTTTTCATTCCCCGGGGATTGATAAAGTACTAGTTGTACGGCGGAGAGCTGGGGGATTCATTAGGGGATCAGAACATTTTGCAGTATTTGTCAGTCTCTTTGTATTTTGAGTTTTAACTCAGAATACAAAGAGACTGACAAAAACCGTCGTCTATTTGAGCAGCAAAAGTAAACCGTCACCAACCCATGCAGGCCAAAGCGGGATTTCCGTTGCCCTATTTAATACCACTCCTTACATGTTGGTATGTTTAGGGGAAATCACTGTGTTACAAACATTCAGCCCAAATATCCATATTAAGAATAACCTCCCCCAATCCTTCTACCATTCTTGTCTGTCCTGAACAAGTAAAGGCTCGTGTGTACTGCCAGTCTCTCTCTGACGAAGTGGTAAAGTTAATTGATCCAGTGTATTTCATGTAAAAATTTCATCACTACGCAATGAAAAGTCGATTGTAATTTAATCTCTGAATGGAGGGAGACCGAAACTAAATAGCATAATGTTTATTGTTGCTAAATGCCATGTTCCCTCTGACAAGAGCAGACCTATGGTCAAAGGCATTCAGGCCGTGTGTATCCCATCTCAATACTGTGGTTATGGTGTGGGCTCAGTCATGAGGTTGTGGCTTCTATTCCCGGAATAGGTAATGTGTTATCCTTAAACAAGACACTTTATTTCACAGTTTACTCAGCCGTAGAAATTAGTTACGACGTCACTAGAGTCAAGTTGTATCAGTCTTTCCCTTTCCCTGAAACAGCAGTGATGGCCTGGAGTGGGGATACTAGTATGCATAGACGGTTATTGGTTTTTCACAAAACACTTTTTCCGGGCTTGTGCCTCAGAGGGAACTTTCTGGATGAAAACCCATGGTCATTCATGACTAAAGGGCCCTTACATTATCCGATGTGTTCTTCCCTTATTGGGGCGACAAGATGTGATGTAAATAGGATTTAGCATTATATCTAGCAAACCGTTAGTTTGGTATTAATGGAAATGTGCCTAGAAACTTTGGGCAGTGACAGATAGAATCATTAAATATTAAAAAATAAAATTTCCTTTACTACAGATATTGAGTACTCTGTTTGACATTTGTTACCCCAAACGTATTTAGATATGTGTGTGGTTGTCTTTTTAAACTACGTATATAACAAACACAAACGACAAGCAGAGAGGAGGGAAAAGAGGAAAAATAATATTATATCTTATCATATTGGTATGAAGAGCCAACAACATCAAATATAGTTTCTTTAGATTTGAGAAAATTTTCAAGTATCAAATGACACGTAATATAGCTATTTTTCTACAATATACACTAAAACTTGCCAATTCTTTTACTTCTTACTTTGTTTAACACCTCTGTTTTTATCAACCATAATGGCGCTAGCATTTTGGCAATATTCCTATCATTACACTCTGCCAGATTGACAGACTAAACACAAACAAGTGAAACCAAGCAACTAGCTTATATGGACAAGATTAGTACTTTTTATTATGATTATTTTTCAGTTTATATTGAACAGTTTCGCTGCACAATCGTACGTAGCTCTTGGTTATATGTAATATCATTATGGTGGAGTGGTGGTGATCCTATATCTAGTGTATTTACCATACTGGAGTTTTTCAGAACATTGATTCTCAGTAATCAAGGTTAATGATCTCAATTATGTTTTCCTCATAGTGTGCTAAATTGACTGCGGAACACGAAATTATATACATATGTGTTATATATATATATATATATATATATATATATATATATATATATATATATATATATATGATGTGTGTGTGTGTGTGTGTGTACACATATCATGTATATGGAATCGATTTCTCGGATCTTTTACGAAATAAAGAGGCGATAAAGTTAATATAAAGAATGGTGTGCTCATGCGCAGAGATGCTGTAAAATAGCTTATAAAATAAGATGACCGTTAAAGATGGAAAAAGAAGTTGGTCGCATCGAAGGTAATACCGGTAACAGTGATGCTGGGGGTCGTGGTGGTCGTCATGGTGACCATACTCATACTGGCGGGGATGGTAATGTTTACAATTAATCGGCCCCGCGAGGGAACAGGCGCCTCAGGCCCCAATCTCGGTCCATAATCTGGTTCAACGTATTCAATTCACGTACGGACCAGCGTCCCGGGCATCTTCTTCAAAGCATTGCCGAGTCTTTTCTGCTAACGCAGAGGTACCACAAGCTTTTCAACTAGAACCGCAAAGTTCCCGTATTTGTCGGTACCGTAATTAATTGAATAGAAAGTATTTTTTCAAAAACAACATATATTAGAAAAACTAAGATAAATCTAATGTAAGTATAACGCTGTTTATATAATTGTCAAATTAAGCGAGAAAATGGGCAAGCAATTGTTATCTTTTAGCATATTCACTAACTTACATATATTTGAAGTTTTAGATAAAGAAAATGTGTTTAAGGTTCGCCACACACAATTCTCTAATTTGCCATAGTTTCTTAAGATTATTTAGGGAAATGAGTACCAGATATTAATAGAATATGGCGAGAATTAACTTCACAATCCGAAAAATATAAACTTCGTTTCTCAATTGACAGAAAATTAATGATAAATCCATTCTTATTACCTCATTACTGAAACAGAACTGTTGTAAACAATTTAAATATTTATATCCCTCCCGGCAACGCATGAAAATATTAAATTATTTTCTATATGAAAAGCAATAATTTTAATATGATATAGACACAGTGACAAGTGTCTAAAAAGTTGTGCATTTATTTTTCTTTCGAATAAGTGGAGTAACAAAGAGCAATTCAAGAAACGAGTTTTAAGAATTTTTAAAAATATATATTTATTCAATTTGGTAAAATCCAATAAG
>OZ024753.1:1727849-1730349 GCA_964016885.1 Eledone cirrhosa | reverse complement strand
ATCAGAAATACTACAGACCAAATTCCTCTATTCGTGGTAATATTTGAAACAAAAGCTTAAGTTGGAGGTTAAAATCTAACCTAAAACTAGGGCGACTGAATATCAAAAGCCTCTACATAGCCAATAACAAAAAAATCTCAAAAGTATGGGAGTAGAGTAGGAATTGACAGCACTTACTCTATCTATCTATCTATCTCTATCTGTATTTATTTATCTATCTCTATCTATCTCTCTATATATATATATATCTATCTATATGTGTTAGTACCTATATTTGGATGTATATGCATTTATGTTTTTGAATGTGAGTGATTTTTATGGAGATATATACCGAATATATTCGTGTAAAAGTCGAACTTTTTAGACAATTTTAAGGTTAAATTTATATGGTCAACTATTACATTGATACCACATTTGAGAGTTAGAATGCAGGCTAGAATACAGAATCTCAACAGATCTCTAAACGAATAAAAACATAATTAATTACAGCAATATACCGATTCTATGCATCAAAACACGACCGGAGCGAAGCCATTGAACGAATTCAGATAGTGGCGTTTGCTAGTGTTCCCCTATAGCAATGTCTGTAAAACACATTACTCATCATGTAAACAGATGTTGAAACGAGCGCTGACACATGTTTTTATTGTGTTTGGAAATGAGGAAAATATAAAGGCTACAAAATTGCAGCACACTTTGTGAATACATTTTAGTAAATGTTATGTAGCACACATCAGCAGTTGCGTAGCCTCGCTATTATATGTTGTTTGTTCGGGTATTTGCCACATAAGGGTTTCTTGCTATTATTTTAAAATAGCATTTTGGAGATCTATTTTCAATTTAACAGAAACTACGAAAAAGATAAAATCTACTCTTTCACTCCGTTTTGCTTTTCCTCATAATAATTTGGCGATTAAGTTTCTGTTCTGGATTTGTTGGCTTCTTCGAACATAGAAAAGAGATTTTTGTTTTCTTCGTATTTCATAATTATTTGTATTAACTTTCCGTTATTTTTCATTGGATTTTTTTGTAGTCCTACAGTGGTTATCTAAAAATAGTTTTCTAGTTGAATAAAGCCCCTTCTTCCTTGTCTATTATTATTATGGCCCTTTAATTTCTGAGTTCAAATCCCGCCGAGGATAGCTTTGCCTTTCATCCTTACGGGGTTGATAAAATAAAGCACTGGGGGTCGATTTCATCAACTTTCCCATCCCCCCAAATTGCTGGCCTTGAGCCTATATAAGAAACCATTATTATTGGGGCCAATAAAAAACATCTTTTACTTGGACTACTATCCTAAAGTTAAAGAGGAGGAGGACTCTATTTTCGCTGATAAAATGGAATATCACATGGGTATATTTCAAGGAGATAGTTTCTTTATCCTGTCATTAAGCCCCTATTTATCCTGTCATTAAACCCCTTGTCGTTGCTGTTCAAGAAATGTGAAGGAGACATAATTGGCACACGGGAGGAGAGGAATACAAACTTAACCCATAACTTCTTTGTGGATGACCTGAAACTCTGACAAGAATATAAATGGGATGAAGAAAAATCTTGACCTGATTACTACATTTTCAAAGGATAATGGAATGGATTTTGACCAGGATAAATGTTCATATATGACTATAAAGCGGGGAAAAACTACAAGCCAATCTAGCAACATTTTTATCAATAGCCTAACTGACGATATCTTACGAAGACTGTTACAGATACCTAAGGTTAGATGAGAATATATCCTATGAAAGTATTTTAACAAGGAACCTGGGAATATTACAAACTACGGCCATCTGAAATCTCTGCACACAATAAAGCAATAGCTCAGAATGTTTGCTGTGCCTGTCCTAACACCGTTCGGAATACTTGATTGGATAATAGACGAAATCCCAGCTATTGATGTAAAAACCCGAAAAATCCTAAACAACACCAGAAAATTTCACATCAACGTACATACATATATACATACATGCAAGTATACGTACATACATGCAAGCATACGTACATACGCGGGCACATACATACGCGGGCACATACACACACACGCATACACACACACGCATACACACACACGCATACACACACACGCAAACACACACACGCAAACACAAACGCACGCAAACGCACACAAACGCACGCAAACGCACGCAAACGCACGCAAACGCACGCAAACGCACGCAAACGCACGCAAACGCACGCAAAAGCACGCAAACGCACGCAAACGCACGCAAACGCACGCACGCAAACGCACGCACGCAAACGCACGCAAACGCACGCGCACGCACGCGCACGCACGCACGCACACGCACGCACGCGCACGCACGCGCACGCACACGCACACGCACACGCACACGCACACGCACACACACACACTAATAAACTCTCTAAACATGAAAACATAGCAAAGCTACTGCATAACTAAAAACCTGTTTCGTTGATTTAACATGTAACGGAAGACATTGATCAATTTTGTTTCATGTTCCTTTACATAGATTTTGCATTTGCT
>OZ024753.1:1707849-1725349 GCA_964016885.1 Eledone cirrhosa | reverse complement strand
TATATTATATATTTATTGTATATATATATATATATATTATATATTTATTGTATATATATATATATATATTATATATTTATTGTATATATTTTATATATATATATATTATATATTTATTGTATATATTTTATATATATATATATATTATATATTTATTGTATATATTTTATATATATATATTATATATTTATTGTATATATTTTATATATATATATTATATATTTATTGTATATATTTTATATATATATATTATATATTTATTGTATATATTTTATATATATATATTATATATTTATTGTATATATTTTATATATATATTATATATTTATTGTATATATTTTATATATATATATATATATTTATTGTATATATTTTATATATATATATTATATATTTATTGTATATATTTTATATATATATATATATATATATATATATATATTTATTTTATATATATATATATTATATATATATATTTATTTTATATATATATATATATTATATATTTATTGTATATATTTTATATATATATATATTATATATTTATTGTATATATTTTATATATATCTATATTATATATTTGTTGTATATATTTGATATATATATATATATATATTATATATTTATTGTATATATTTTATATATATCTATATTATATATTTGTTGTATATATTTGATATATATATATATATATATTATATATTTATTGTATATATGTTATATATATATATATATTATATATTTATTGTATATATGTTATATATATATATATATATTATATATTTATTGTATATATGTTATATATATATATATATATTATATATTTATTGTATATATGTTATATATATATATATATATTATATATTTATTGTATATATGTATATATATATATATATATTATATATTTATTGTATATATGTTATATATATATATATATATTATATATTTATTGTATATATGTTATATATATATATATATATTATATATTTATTGTATATATGTTATATATATATATATATATTATATATTTATTGTATATATGTTATATATATATATATATATATATATATATTATATATTTATTGTATATATTTTATATATATATATATATATATATATATATATTATATATTTATTGTATATATTTTATTTATATATATATATATATTATATATTTATTGTATATATTTTATTTATATATATATATATATTATATATTTATTGTATATATTTTATATATATATATATATATATTATATATTTATTGTATATATTTTATTTATATATATATATATATTATATATTTATTGTATATATTTTATATATATATATATATATATATTATATATTTATTGTAAATATTTGATATATATATATATATATATATATTATATATATATATTATATATTTATTGTATATATTTGATATATATATATATTATATATATATATTATATATTTATTGTATATATTTGATATATATATATATATATATATATTATATATATATATTATATATTTATTGTATATATTTTATATATATATATATTTATTTATAATCTGTATAGCTGTGAGTACTCGATAAATAGGGAGATATCAAGTGGATATAGAGATGTGTAAAAATCCCGACCGCGGCGCCAAGCGGTTTCAGTTTATATGTTCAGCAAGCCATTTCAAAGGCTTATTAATATCTGTAGGTTATGAAAAATTAATTATTGGTCTTGGAAGTGCTTTCGTTGAGTTTATTAAAGTAGTAGACTGATCAGATGGAAGAGATTGGAGGAAAAAACAGAGGTTGGTATATGCAGACAGGAAAGGAGTCAGAAGGAAAAAGTGGTGATGCGGGTATTAGTCATAGGGAGTATTTCTTGTAAAAGGACTATTTGATATAAGGAGTATCTCTTCTAAGAGAACTAGTAGTTGTAAGGAGTAAAATAAAATAAAATTACAGTTCGTAAACCCAATAATAAATTAGATATATGTTGCCATATGTCAAACGGAAAGATGTGTTGCAAGATGTTCATGTGGACCATCATTAATCGCTTAAAAATGAAAATAATTATGATGCTAGTACATAAAATGAACATTATGCAGTGAAGAAATAACACATTTGTTAAGAGAAAGTCAGAAATACGTGAAGGTGAATTAAAAAATATCAAGATTGTACATATTATGAAATCAACAAAATTAAGAATATTATGAAAGCAACAACATATAGACACGAAGCATAGATAAAATGTTTGATACAGAAATAGATAAAAAGTGCGTTAAATTAAAACCAAATAAATACATTTGTAATTATAGTTCATTCGAGATAAATGAAGATAGGAGGTAAAGAATGAATGATGGGAGCTATTATCATGTTTTAATAATATTAAATATTTTCTTGGTGAAGGTACGTGGCTGAGTGGTTAGAAAATTGGATTCGCAGTCGTGAGGTTGAGATTTCGATTCACAGACCGGGCGATGTATTATGTCCTTGTTACTTCTGCCTGGATTTGCGACCGAAATACAGTATTAGCCATTGGAAAGACCAATGGAAACATTGTTTCCTTGATCCGATTCGACAAACTCCACTCCACTCGTTAAGCGAATGAGGTCTGGGATCTTGTCGATCAACTGTCGAAATATTTTCTTGGATAGAGAAGACTAAAAGAAAAAAGAAACCCGGTAAAAAGACTGGAATTCAACAAACAAATAAATAAATAAATAAATGGTTAAATTTACTTAGAATGGAGTTATAAAAGACGAGAAAGGTCATTAAATAGAATAAAGTGGAAGATTTGTTGTTTGGTGTTAAAACAAAGTGAAATGATCTAAGATAAGATAAATTCTAATACGATAGATATAATATTTAGTTAGTTCTTCAATCTAGTTTATTTATTATGATGATTGTATTTCTTAGGAATCTGTTAGTAATATCCATTGCAGTAAGCATGAAATGGTAGGAGAGATTCTAATTTTTAATCTGATGGTTTCTCGATGGTTCAGAAAAGCAGTGATTGTCTTTTAGTGTGAGTCCTACCTGAGATAGTAGATTTAGATCGGTTACTTGAAGGCCATTATGGTTTTAGGAGGATCGAGTAGCATCTCGGTGTAATTTCCCATACAAAGACTTCTGTGTATGAGTTGAGTAGACGGTGGACTGTCATAGTCGTTAGGACGTTGGATAGAATGCTCTGCGGTGTTCGTTCTGGTGCTCTGCACTCTCTGAGTTTAACTCCTGCCGAGTTCAACTTCCATCTTTTTCTAGATCAATAAAAAAAAAAGTACCAGTCCAGTACTTGAATTGATTCTTCTTCTATACCACTTTCTTACTTCTTCTCTATCCCGTTCTCTCTTTCTCTATAAGGGTATGGACTCTGCCAGGTTTAAAATGTCCAAGGCACACCATATGTCACTACGATGCCCAACGATTCCACTCGAAGTAACTGATTCATTCACATATACGAATCGATGGGTATAGGGTAGTTTATGTCATATACAATATTTCGATGGTTTCTTCAGAGCAGAGGTAACATGGTCTCCTACTACTTGTATATGGTACAGCCATCGCTAAGCATTTTCATAAGATGTGATGGTCTTGTTGACTTTCTTTAAGTCAGTAACACGTGTATGTAACACGTATATTTTGAAACACGTTTATTTTGAAAGAATTACTCGTGTAAATATGTATTTTATGTGGAATAACTAAGAAATATTTACAACAGTTTGGGTCAGGATGATCGGAATTTCTCCTGCTAAAATAACAAGAACAATATGCAGCGGCGCCCTCTAAAATAAGAAAAGGCGGCTGTCAGTCACTGCCTTCGGTTAAGTTTATCTCTTACCAGCGACAAGACAAAACTGACAACGACAACGGCGATTAAAAACTACCCCCCCCCCACCAATTAAAAACTAACAGAAACCACGAATCCATAAATAGAGAAAAGAACTGCCTGTTAAACTTATCAATTAAGTTATGAATTAGAAAGACATCAATATATAAATAGTTAGTCGGTTACAGAAATACACAAGGGAATGAATGCGGAGGTATGAGAGTAGACAGTTACGCAATGTAATCAAATAATATACATATTAATTAGTACAAGTCAATAAATAGATAAATTAGTACAAGACAATAAATAGATGAACTAGTAATCAATGAAATAGGTAAATACACTCAATCAAAGAAAGAAAGAAAGAAAGAAAGAAAGAAAAAAGACTGCTCAACTTTTCTCTTAATTTATTCAAATAATTTTATTGAGACAGAAATATGAATTCATTTTAATTAATAGATAAATAATTCATCTTACGATAGAGAAATATTATGATGTGAAAAATATGTTTTCTACACAACACTGAGAATTCAGAAATAAGGTCTCATCATTATAATTGGCAGTATCGGTAAAGGGTCGGACGCCGTGCTTTCCAGCATAGTTACGTCCATTTACGGTCTGAGTTCAAATCCCGTCGAAGTTAACTTTGCCTTTCGTCCTTACGGGGTCGATAAAATAAAGTACCAGTAATGTACTGGGTAACTACTGGCCTTGTGCCAAACGTAGAACAATTATTATAAATACCAGTAATTACATTTAATATTGCTCCGGAATCCAGTGGTAAAATATATTTCTTAGAAAATGTTTCATTCGTGCTAACCTGAAGGCCGAAATTCCCTAAGATTATATTATTACTTGCGCAGTATATTCTACCGCCCACTTTGAGAACCTCTGCTGTATAGCTTTCATAAAATACAGTTATGTTGACATTTCTCCATCGTTTTATGTAAAATACGTCCAGCAACATTTATTTTAAAAGTTACTGAAATTGCCAAGTTCTTGAAATTTCACTTGGATTATTTACTGAATGTAGTTGAGTAGAAGGATATGTGAAAATATTGATAAATCTGGGTATCTTTATTTTTGCATTTTGTTAGAAAGAAGCGTGTTTCTATGCGTAGTATTGGTATTATTGTAATTCAATTGGACCACTTTATTTATATATATATATATATATATATATATATATATATATATATATATATATATATATATATATATATATATATCCGTGTACGTCATATTATACGAGGACTAATGCTGATTAAATCAAAACCAGCACTTCAATATTATATTTTATCGATTCCGAATGGACGAAAGGTAAATTTGACCTCGTTAAGATTTGAAATCAGAATGTAAAAGCCAGAACAATTACCGTGGTGACATTTTAGCTGACGCTCAAAGATTTTGTTTTATTCCAGCACCCTTATGTGTGACATTTTATATTAAAGTTAGCAACTAGATTTTGTCACAAATCATGTTTGTCATTTTCTGGCTTCATGGTTACTGAGATGAAAATAATTGTCTATTTATAAATAAATAAAATGATTCCTAAACCATTATTTCTAAGGATCCTACCGAGATAGAGTTGAGCTTTATTACAAGAACGTTATTCTACAGCTGTCATATCTAACGCTAATCTCTGAACAATGGCTTCATAATATATTAAAATGCTAGTCATAACTATCACACCCCACCTAACTTAATGCCAGTTGTAATATAGAGTGAAAACCCAACATAATTGATATTCGTATTTTTTATTTTTATTTTTTGTTTTGAAGACAGTGTGTTGGTCAAAATGATGGGTGGGGATCAAACAACTTAAAATTTTTAGTTTTATCTTTATTACGCTGATAATGATTTCTACTATAGACACAAGGCCAGCAATTTTGGGGGAGGGTAAAGTTGACTAAATCGACCCCAGTGCATTACTGGTGCTTTAGTTTATCGACCCTGTAAGGATGAAATGCAAAGCTAACTTCGGTGGGATTTGACTCAGAACGTAAAGGGCGTAATCCTATGCCACGAAGCACGTTGCGCGACGCTCTACCGATACTGCCAATCCACCGCCATTACGCTAATGATAAATAGTAGGCACATATTGGAATGGAACTGTTAAAACCTTACTGTATATTTGTGACCAAATTAACTCCGTATCAGTGTAACAAATTACATAGTTGATAAAGGAAACAAAAAAAAACACAGGGATGCAAAAATACAAAGTATTGTTAGGTTCACGCTTAGAGGAAGTGGAGGTGGCGTCTACGTTTCGGACAGAAGTCCTTCATCAGGAAGGACTTAACACTTGGGTGTCTGTTTTATATTGTTTCTATGTATGTGAATGTACGGTTGTGTGTATATTTTCACGTATGTGTCCGATGAATGTGTATATGTCTCTCCACGCGCGTGTGTGTATGACTTTTTTCTATTGTTTCTATGTATGTGAGTGTGTACGTGTGTGTGTGTGTGTGTGCATGTGTGAGATTCAGCGTGATACAGAATATGCCTAGGCGGGCCCTTCGAATTACAGGTACAATACATTTTAGCCAGCTAGAGAACAGTAATACATTGCTACAACATATGTCATCGATCCATGAGATCGAAGCTTTTTGGCACCCGAAATTATAATAAATTTATTGTTTATTTCTATTGTAAAGTTTGCAGTTTGCTAGAAACGTTAGCCCTTCGATATTTGGTACAAATGTTGCATTCCAGCCGAGATTAACTTTACCTTTCACTCTTCCTGGGCCGATAAAATAAAATAACAATTAAATACTCAGATCGATATAATCGATTGTTCTTCTCACAAGAGTGTTTTGGCGAGATATTTTTAGAACTGTGAACCATCCGGCAAAGTGATTTCATCTTATCATGACACAGAGGTTTTGGAAGTATTTTTGCCTAACACTTTAAACTAACTTGACACATGTTAAATCTACAGAGCTTATTACATCCTAGACAAAACACGAACACATTAATAAGATATGTTTGACAACTTCATCTTGGTTGTTTATTCGATATTTTCTTAACTCAACTATCCGCAATGATACTTCTCTGTTAACAAAGTTTAAAACCAATCGCGCATACGTCATGTATGTCATGCTGTAATGGATGTTAGCGAAATGGTGACACTTCCATGTTTTCGCATGCGAATAGACCATTCGGTTTTTTTTCTTTTCTTTTTTATATATGACAGCTACAGATATGTAATTTGATAGTTGTTAGAAATAGGGTTATTATGTGTTGGGAGTGATGACGTGGTGTAAAGGTTGAGGACTAGAAAGATAATGGCGAGAGAGGGGAGATAGAGTATTAGAATATCAACTTAAAGGAGAGAATAAGATGTGTAAGAGAGGGAAAAGTCCAGAAGGCGTGAGAGGGAAAATATGAGATAGAAAATATGAGATAGAATAAAAAGGGATGATGAAGATAGGAAAGGGAAGGGGGTAAGTAGGTGAAGAGAATTCGATAAAGATGAAGAAAGTAAGATGGACAAAGTAGGATAGACAAAGTAGGATATAGAAAGCGAAGGCGAGTGAAAAAGGAGAACTGGGTAAAATGAGGGAGACAATGCAATCGATAAAGAAAAAATCGGATGATATGCAGAGAGAAAGCGAAGGGTATTGAGAAATACAAGATAAATGAAAATAAGATGCGGTCAGACAGGAGAAAGTGTTAAATAAGGGAGAAAAGGAATAAAGATGAGTGAAAGAAAAGATTTTTTTTATTATTAGATGTAATATTTGGGGAAGAGGATTCGGTGCACATAACCTAAGTAACGTCAACTACACAAGCAGAATCAAAGAGTAGAAAAGTGATAAGGATGAGAAAAGAAGAGTATTTTGTAAATGGAGAAATGATGAATTCAAAAATGAAATGAGATACAGATATAGAAAATGGAGGGAGATATAAAACATGCACACGAAAATAAAATATGAGAGATAGAGATGGGGAGAAAGTGACATGATGGTGTTGATTATATTTCAAATGGTATCGTAATGATGACGTGAGTTACCTAGTAAGGGGAAAAGATAAACCCACAGCTAGTTGCTTCTGTGTTCCAGTTAGATTACCAATTGCACCAACTTCACTTTACCTTTATAGCTTAAGTCAAAAATCTTTATCAAGGCGTCGGAAACTGATAGGATGAAAGAAGGTAATTAACGTCCGATCGGATAGCTTTCCCGAATGTTTGCAACAAAATGGACATCACCTTAAACTGAGCAACAAATTATTTCCACCATCTAAATAGGAACCGTCTCTCTGGCGGATTTCCCCACAGTTTCTGGTAAACAAATTTCACTCAAAAGACTTTTCTCGACCCATGTATATGAAAGATAAGGGTGTCACCTAGCAGAATTAAATCCCAAACTACATCTATATGCCATTAAAACATAATAGGGATTCATACTACAGTATATATTTACAAGTAAATTAACGAAGTGAATGAGAATGTTGTCCTTGGAACTTATTTACTCGGCAAAATTATAAACGGTAAACAAACTATACGTCATAAAGGGCCGTAACTCTATGCATCAAAGCATGGCGTCCGACCCTCTACCGATAATGCCAATCAAATAATAAGCAATACACAATTACATACAGTCATACTCTACAGAAACACCATACACCAGAATCATTACATGCAGATAGACAGAAAAAAGTATATGAATCTATGTGTGTGTTTGTGTGTGTGAATATGTGTGTGATGTGTTTGAATGTGTGTGTGATGTGTTTGAATGTGTGTGTGATGTGTTTGAATGTGTGTCTGTATTTGACTGCATAATTGCAATATTGAATCTTACGAGGGAAACGTAGCAATAATATTATGGATTTGAAATTTCAAATAGACGAATATAAGCAAAATGTATGGTAGTAGTGTTTGTCACCAACTGCAGATATATTTATTAAATGTGTGTTGAATCTAGAAATAAAAGAAGAAAGATTAATGGGGATATATATATATATGTATGTATATATATATATATATATATATATATATATATATATATTATATATATCACTGGAATCAAAAGCTCGTCGGACCTCTGTGGTAGTAATAACTGATCAGTAACGAAACGTGCGTCACCAACCAATAAACGTAATGAAGGAATAACCATTCGTCCTTGTATTATTATATTACACATGGGCGGTGAATTGGCAGTATCGGTAGAGGGTCGGACGCCATGCTTTGACGCATAGTTACGGCCCTTGCCATTCTGAGTTCAAATCCCGCCGAGGTTAACTTTGCCTTTCATCCTTACGGGGTCGATAAAATAAAGTACCAGTAATGTACTGGTTAATTGCTGGCCTTGTGCCAAAAGTAGAAACAATTATTATATTACACTGTGTCTAGCTCTACACCTCGATACTGACATGAAACTAAACATCGAGTGGTCACCCGGGTGAACCTACAGTAACTCCGCATTACTCTCCCTGGATATATATATATTAACGTAATTCTCAGAAAGATTCAGCGTGACGCAGAACGTGACAAGGTTGGCCCTTCGACGAATAGGTACAACTCATTTTTTCCAGCTGAGTTGACTGGAGCAACGTGAAATAAAGTGTTTGTTGAAGGACACTATGCGCTGCCAGGAATCGAACTTACGACTTTACGATTGTGAGCCGAATGCCCTAAATACAAAGCCACGCGCCTTCAAAGAAACCTCCTTCGGTCACGAATAACTATGGGATTTGCGCCTGGAAAGTTCTCTTCAGAGGCACACGTCTGGTTAAGGTTGTTTGTGGAAGAGCAGCAGTCAGCATGCATACCAGTCTCCCTTCTCCACGCCACCGATGTTGTCTGAGGGTAAGGCAGTGGTCCAAACAGCTTGGCACCAGTAATGTCGCAACTCAGTTCTACAACTGAGAAAACTGGATCAACGAGAAATAGTGTCTTGCTCAGGGACAGAACGCATCACTCGCTCTGAGAATTATTCGATATAAAACTCACGAATGCATTTACATATCCGCTAAGTTAGAGCGAAAACAAATTTTGTTTTTTATGTAATCTTTATAATATATATATATATATATATATATATATATATATATGTATATATATATGTATATGTATATATATATATGTATATGTATATATATATATGTATATATATATGTATATGTATATATATATATGTATATATATATATGTATATATATATATGTATATATATATATGTATATATATATATGTATATATATATATGTATATATATATATGTATATATATATATGTATATATATATATATATATATGTATATATATATATATGTATATGTATATATGTATATGTATATGTATATGTATATGTGTATATGTGTATATGTATATATGTATATGTATATATATATATGTATATATATATGTATATATATATATGTATATATATATATGTATATATATATGTATATATATATGTATATATATATGTATATATATATGTATATATATATGTATATATATATGTATATATATATGTATATATATATGTATATATATATGTATATATATATGTATATATATATGTATATATATATGTATATATATATGTATATATATATGTATATATATATGTATGTATATATATATATGTATATATATATGTATATATATATGTATATATATATATGTATATATATATATATATATATAGTGTGTGTGTAAAGATTAAGTTCATAGTTTCCTTAATTTAATTCGGTTTTTATTGTTCATCTCATGTAAAGAGAGAGTGAGACAACGCACCTTAAACCTGTCTCGCACAGCTGTCTCCACAGCTTTTCACATACTTTGTTTTTAATCTGTTTTGCATCTCTTCACAGGTAATCGCGTCAGTATGCAACGGATTCTTGACTAAAACCCACATAAAATCCGAAGTATGAACAACAGACATGTAAAATTACAAATTGTCGCGCTTCTTCACAAACGCAGTCGAGTAGATTAAATGAAGTGTGGCAGATAATATTCAACTTTCTATAAAGACTATCATTACACACCCGATCGCATCCATTCGTGTAACACACCCTATATAATGCCAGTCTCAAACACATATACCAATGCCTTGTCAATAATGTTCCAGATTTAAGTGAGGTGGATTGGCAGAATTGGTAATCTGTCAGATAAAATGCCATTGGGGTATATAATTCTGGCTCTTTACGTTCTGAGTTCAAATCCCACCAAAGTGAACTTTGCCTTTCATCTTTCCAGGATCGATAAAAGGAATTTTTAATCAAATCCTGGGCTGATTTATCGAATATATCAGAAAAGTATGTGATTTTGTGTGCCAGTGCTAAAAATCAATGTTAGAACGCAAGTGAAGCATACATTATATGAACAAATAACAGTGTAATTATAAATGACTGTTTCTACTTTTGGTACAAGGCCAGCAATTACCCAGTGCATTACTGGTATTTTATTTTATCGACCCCGTAAGGATGAAAGGCAAAGTTAACCTCGGCGGGATCTGAACTCAGGATGGAAAGGGCCATAACTCTATGCGCCAAAGCATGGTGTCCGACCCTCTACTGATACTGCCAATCCACCGAAATAATGCAGACACTATCCGTAAGAATGCCATAGGAACAATGACAGTAACAAAAGATAATGTAACTGTCTACATATGTACAAAGCGGTGTAACGTATTCAATGATACCTTATCAGCCAGTGTGTAGGATTAAGACGTTCGCATTGCAATCAAGTGGTTCTAAATAGGAAAGCTTATATATATATATATATATATATATATATATATATATATATATCATTACAGATTAAAGTTTAAGCAAAGAATCGCTGCTTTCACCCTATTACTGGATCTTAATCTGTACTAATAATATTTGCTCTACGGGTTTATATATAATATATATATATATAGTTGCTAACTACTGAGTTGCTTCTCCGTAAGAGTTCCGTTGCGACGTCTTGTAGATAAACAGGTGTAGACAGGTAAGAGAACTTCACGTCAGACGTATATATCCAGTATTACGATAAGGGCCTAATGAGGCGGGGTTTCTATGTAAGAATTAACGTTAAGACGGATGTGACATTTATTGCATAATACGTATTTCAGTGATACCTGTGTACAGACGTTATGCAATTATAACAGCATTCGGTAATCGGAAGACTCGCTATCTTCAATTCGGTATTCGTGCCAACTCTTACCTATGGTCATGAATTTTGGGTAATGACCGAAAGAATACGATCGCGAATACAAGCAGCCGAGATGGGGTTGCTCTGAAGGGTCTTTGGAGTAAGGTTACTCGATAGTGCGTAGCTCGGAGATCAGTGAGTCACTCCAGGTAGAGCTGCTCTTATAATATAGGCGTGTGGTTAGAATGTCTCGCGAAAGAATCGCTGGACAGATTTTACGGGCAAAACCAACTGACAGGACACCCAGAGGTAGACCACGAAAAGGGTGGCTGGATAACATCTATGAGCTTGGCTGGTCTCGCTTGAGGATCCAGCCGGATCATTTGGAGACGGTTGCTTCCGACAGGACACACTGGAAGGAGTGTTTGAGGACTCTGCCCCCACGACTCTCTCAGGAATAGGTGAAAAAGAAGAATATATAGGCACATCCTCCTTGTTCAATGGTTTTGTTTCTAAATTTATATTTAGAAATTGAGAAATGTTAATTTTAATTGCTTTTATAAAATACATAATGACATCTATGACGAGTTTTGACAATCTTTGACCTAAAAACAAAGAAAACAAACTGTGTATATTATTGTTAAATACAATAGCCCATTTCGCGAATGAACAAATTATTCAATTTAGTTCTGAAAGAATAAATGTTGTTTTTAAATGTATGTAAAGTAAGCTGCTTCGGCGCAGTTTTTTTTTTTTTTTTTTTTTTTTTTGAGACTTAGTTTTATTAAGACTTTTATTGGAAGAAGAAATCTCGGGAGCAACTTTCTAAAGTAGGATTTTTCGCGTCTGATCTTTTGTATTGAAAATCGCCAATGCTTGATTTTACCGAAAATGTGTAAGCTCCCTTGATTAGAGAATAACCAAAATTTATTTTACCAAACAAGGTGGGATTGGGGAGTTTATGGACAAAGTGGGATCTCGAATTGAAAAGTTTGGAAAGAGTCATTAGATCGTCAAATAGAAAAATACCTTGCGGTATTGGTTCCGGCTCTTCAAGTTTATATGCCGCCGAAATTAACATTGCCTTTCATCCTTTTAAAGTCGATAAAAACGTAGGAATTCAGTACTTCGATCAAATCTGCCCCTACATCTCTTCCTCACTGCCTCTCTATCATACTGTCTTTCCTTCTTTGGAAGAAATTTGTTGTTTTCAAACCTGAGGAAAAGAGCTCCGCTATATTTAGATTGCTCAAAGCACGCTTTATGTCACTACAGCACGACTACAACTTGATTACGAGTTAGGGGTCCATACACACACATTAACAAATAATTTCTAATTAACAGGCATCCTCCAGTCATTTTCACTTCAATACTTTCCCTCCATAAATTAAATCAGTTATTTCTATGGTATTTTACAGAAACTGCTACTTATATTTCAAACACTTTCTTTTATTTTCCACACTTTCAAATATGGCTTATAGTCGATTTCTCTCAGTGCTTCGCTCCGCCTACTTCTCGTACCTATGTTGACATGCCATCTCCATCCTTGGCGTTACCCAATTATAGAAAGCTATTCGTTTCCTTTTTAACACTTTGATGGTTTCTATCCAAACTTAAACCGTTTGTAACGTATAAATATTTTAACTCAGTAAATACTGCTTTGATTCCTGTAATGTGATTGCCAAGTGCCTTACACACACACACACAAAAAGATATTCTACGGTGTTGAGATCGAGAACACTAATGATGGGAGTACTCAATGCATGGTGGGTTGCAGAGTGGTTATAGAGATATGTAAAAGCCGGTTTGGCGCCGCGGGAAGGATTCTCTCTCTCTCTCTCTCTCTCTCTCTCTCTCTCTCTCTCTCTCTCTCTCTCTCTCTCTCTCGTAATAATAAATGTGAAGACTAAAATCCAAAGAGGGCTCGATAAGGATAAATATATAAGAACCCTAGAGCAAATATTTATTTCAGAAGATCCCGTTAAGGGTGAAAGCAGCGATTCTTTGCTTAAACATTAATCTGTTATTTTTATATATATATATATATATAAAGAGGGACAGAAAAATAGAGAGATAAAGGCAAACACATATATTGAGAGAGAAAAAGAGATTGATAGGTATATAGATAGATATGTTTCTTTTATTTGCCACTAGGGCATCAAAAGTGGGACAAGTACAAAGGGGGGAGTTTACACAAAAAGGCGTCCTCAATAAGGAGGAGGCAATAACAAAATATAAAAATAAAATAAGATATAACAAAAAATAAAATTTTTAACAAAATCCTCAATAGAGAGTATATAGATAGATAGATAGATAGATAGATAGAGAGCCTTTTGCGTCTCCTGCCGAGGTTAATGAAATTTCTTTAACATCAAGATCAAAGAATCTGTATTTTGCTGGAAGTAATTGTACTTTTTCTTTAGTCCCTAATCAAGATTTTCTGACCAGCGAGGTTTTATTGACTTACATCGCATTTGTGTAGCGGGAATAAACGAACTGAAAGATCCGTGAAATCTATCACGAAATGTCTAAAAGTGCCACAAGTCAGGCGTAAGATAATCCAATGATCTTTATATCTTTGTCTTACCATATTAGAAGCGTGAATAATGCGGAATGGATGGACGGTCAGCTTTTCAACGAAAGTGTTTTCATACTCTGTCTAGCAATGCACTGAGCAAAGCTGTCGAAAAATTCCTTCTCCGCAGTGAGAACTAAAATGCAAAAGAGAATGATTTTATTTTAATGACCCTGGAGGAATTCATTTTTCTGCTCCTCATTGTAATCTGTGAAAGTACTCTAATAGTTAATGAATATTTTGTCTACATACAGACCAGATGCTTACTAGTATACCAGGAGAGGATAAATCTAAAACCCTCTACATTAGATCAAAATGTTTTTAATCTGCTCGGTCATCTTTCCCATATCTCTATCCACAAGTCCAGATTTAGATCAAAGTGATCACACATACTAAGCTATTATTCACACATTTTATTTAATGATTTCTTTCGACTACTAGGGAAAAGGATAATTTATTACCGTCGGTAGGCGTCGAAACTGCGAGAAAGTTTATCTCAACTACAAAAAATTGATTTAAGGTTTTCAAAAAATGTTTTTTTCATTTCCTCTCTTTGTTTATGATTTTGCACAAAATTTCTGAGTATTAATTTTAACCTTAATAAATCTGGAAAGTCCGATAAGAATTCTTTACTAAATGTTGCCACTGTTACAAATACCTTCTAAAGTACTGGAAGATCATACCACCACTGGATTAATCGGATTAATATTATCAGGAACTGTATTTCCTTTTTCACTTTGAATCCACTAATTGACACGTATGATCATACAGGCTTTGACATCTTCAAATTTTGATCTTTCCCAGTTCATCTTCCTATATAAAAAGGAATCAATAGTTAAGTACACACCGAGAACATTCGTATTCTTTCTATTTTCTCTAACCAGCAATATCACACCTGATCTCACAGCATTATATATTATACACTTTATATATTATACACTCAATGGCGGTGGATTGGCAGTATCGGTGGAGGGTCGGACGCCATGCTTTCCAGCATAGTTACGTCCCTTTACGATCTGAGTTCAAATCCCGCCGAGGTTGACTTTGCCTTTCATCCTTACGGGGTCGATAAAATAAAGTACGAGTAATGCACTGGGTAATTGCTGGCCTTGTGCCTAAAGTAGAAACAATTATATATTATACACTTTATATATTATACACTCAAGGGCGGTGGATTGGCAGTATCGGTGGAGGGTCGAACGCCATGCTTTCCAGCATAGTTACGTCCCTTTACGATCTGAGTTCAAATCCCGCCGAGGTTGACTTTGCCTTTCATCCTTACGGGGTCGATAAAATAAAGTACCAGTAATGCACTGGGTAATTGCTGGCCTTGTGCCTAAAGTAGAAACAATTATATATTATACACTTTAAATACCTTACATTTTTAATTCTTAGCATTCAATACTCAGCTCTAACGGATTTTAATCCCACTCGTCCCGATTACTAAGACATATTTAAGTATACATGTATATGTGTATATGTGTGTGTGCATGTATGTGCTATTACCTCTCTTTCTCTCCCTCTCTCTATTCTATTCTAGGGCGGGTAAAATTCCCGATATCCATGGACGAGTTCTCTCCAGCGGTCTCTGTCGCTCATTATCGCTGCCATGTCCTGCGTCTCCAACAGACCAGTGTCTGTCATTGGGGCATCAACATACGTTAACCTTGGTCTTCCTTTTCTAGTGTGTCCATGTAGGGGCTCCCACAGGAGCACTGAGTGCAATGCCAACTCTGGATGTCGGTGAGTATGTCCAGCTAACCTCAGTCTCCTCTGTCACTTTTGAGCTGACTTTTTGGAGGTTCCCATACAGCTGAGTTTTTCATCCTCAGTGTATACTGATTGATGTTCAGAGCCATCCTCAGCATTCTCGTGTAGCACCCATCCACCATCTGAGTGAGTTTCTTGGTCAGTGTCCAAGTCTCAAGCCCGTACAGCAGCAGCAGACTCCACTACAGCAATGAAGAGGCGGATTTTCAGGTCTTTACGAAGGTCCAACTTCCACACCGATCTCAAGCTGTGGCACGCCGCCCAGGCTTTGCTCTTCCTCTCAACCACATCATCTTCTGTATTCCCAATCTTTGCTCCCAAATACAGGAAGTCCTCAACCAATTCTAGCGGCTTCCCGCCTACATTAGTGATCCCCTCTGGCTTCTCAACATCTCTACCAGATATTTTGTTTTAGTCTCATTCATTCTCAGCCCCACACTCATCGACACAGTCTCAACCTCCTGCATCAAATCCTTTGCCTCCTTCACTGTATTTGTCACCAAAACTATGTCGTCGGCAAATTCAACATCCGATATCTTTTTCGCCTTAACTCTCCTTCTCTGAGCCGGCGCTATAGTAAAGCCAGAGTCCTGGTGTTTCTCCAGTGCAAGGCGCATACAATAGTCCACTACGATGAGAACAATGTAGGGAGCCAATGTATCTTCCTGGAGCACTCTAGCCAGTATCTCAAAGAACTCTGTCATCCCATCAGGTGTAATGACTTGGGTGTTGGTGTAGAGCAGTGATATCAGGTCCACTATCTTCTTGGGGATTCCATAAGCCTGTAAGATCTTCATCAGGCAGTGACGGTCCACAGAATCAAAGGCCTTCCTAAAGTCAATGAAAACCATGACCACAGGAAGGTACTTTGCTCTAGCTCCCTCTAATATCTTCCTCAGCATCTCTATATATACATATACTACAATATATATATATATATATATATATTAGTAAAAAGGAAAAGAAAATGCTGACAGATTTTTTTTCCAGTGAAAAATACTTTAATTAGGAATAAGTATAAATTAGTAATAAGTAATGGTTAGTATTCAGTGTTAGTTTTAAGTTTTTTACCGGTTGCTAATTTCAAATGCTTTTCAAAAATAATTTTGAGATAGAGCGTTCGTGATTTGGTTGGTTGTTGAATGTCACGTGAATAAGCACTATAATTTTGATTGGTCGGTAGAAGTCACGTGAATGTTCAATAATAAAAGAGGTGAAATGATGTATAGTATTGTCATAACACCA